>JANIWU010000037.1:0-104398 GCA_030705145.1 Hagleromyces aurorensis | reverse complement strand
AAGGTCAACTAATTGCCAACAATTAGTACCAACGTTCGTAATACTTTCTATATAGCATTTATAAAAGAACAAGCTTCTATTACTAAAAGACCGTGTAATAACAATCAGTTAATTACACTAAGTCAACTTGAGATTAAGCCAGACATCACAGTCAACTATACAACATAAAATCAAATATTTGAAAGGTCCTATAGTGTAGTGGTTATCACCTTCGGTTCTGATCCGAATAACCCCGGTTCGAATCCGGGTAGGACCTCTTTTTGCCGGTTTTTCCAAAATGTTCTGATCGGAGTCTTAAGAAAATGTGGGTCTCTTTTACGTGGATGTTGCTCATATGTAACCTTTCTACGCAATGAATCATCAAAAGCTGTACGATGATGATTCTTCAAAGAATCCACAGAGCAGTTTTATATTAATCTCATACGTAGAAATAGTGGTGACTGCCGCAGATTAGGATTCAGTCTTTCTTGGAAAAAAAGACCCAACAACCTCCTAGTAGTTAAACGGTTCCCACAAATTTCAATATGTCTATCTTATCTAGGGGACATGCATAGCATGGATCCTAAAACAGGTTGACGAAAACATTATACTCATTTTAGGATGTACTATAATTTTGGGCAGATAAACTCTCAGACGAGTTCTGGAGTATGCTTAATACCGCGTTTGTAACGCAAATTACTTGATTTTCAAAGAATTTATACTTTCAATATTTTATTTGATCTGTTGCATTAAGAAATATGTGCTTGATATCTCCTTAGTGCTAACGGTTGGATTTACTAAAAAGATTTTGTTCTTCGTTTTACATTCGAGAATGGCCAAGGATGATCAGCCAAACCAAGCTTCCAATGTAGTACCAACCCACAAATATCCAGTTCTGGGATACAACTATAAATGCCCTGAAATTAGTCAAAATACAGCGCTTGCATCGAATGCTCAAAGTTGTATAAATGCCGGTTGTGTCATTTTATACGTAAATTAGAATGCTAACTGGGACTGAGCTCTTGACCTTCTCCCCCAAATATGTGTATTTCTCACCTAGTATTTTTGCCGGTTTTTTTCCCTTTGGGCAGCACCATAAATATGTTCTCGGTCTGAGTGTGTGAACTAAAGCAGACAGAAGGTGCCATTGTTTCATATTGGGTTATTTAAAAAAGGTGCATCAGTATGATACATCTATTTTTGAATAGTATGTCATCAAACCAGATCTCCAGCGATATCTAAAATTGATCGATCCGACTAGGAGCCGCTACGCTATTTGCCAGTGTCTGGGCTTGTGAAGAAAGTCTCCGTCACGTGCCTTTTATTTAAAAATTTTCAACTTTTGGGTTTTTGGTTAATTAAAGGACTCAACTATGGCATGCGAGGCACCCTCTGCGGATTTTTGCATACACTAGGCATGTTTGAGTCAAGAGAACAAATTCGATAATCGTTAACCTGCAATTGCGTTAGGATTCATTCAATTAGACTTGATCGTTCGAGTTCAAAGCTTGTTGAGCCTCTCTCCCTCCAGCATTTAGAAGTAGATAACAAGCTCAGGCTAACTGGCAAAGCACCAGATTAGATTTTGACGAGGTTTCGAAATTTCAAGCCAAACTTTTCCCTAGATTTACTAGAACAGAGTTATCTCCGTTCATTCTACTGGACACGTTCAAATCGGGTATTTATCTGTCATTTGTGTCATAAAGCGCCATGCCAGCTGTACTTGAAGATTACCAGAAAAACTTCCTCGAGTTGGCCATCGAGTGCCAAGCCCTGAGGTTCGGCACATTCACTCTGAAATCTGGGAGACAATCGCCATACTTCTTCAACCTTGGTCTGTTTAACACAGGTAAGTTGCTATCGAACCTAGCGACCGCCTATGCCATCGCTATAATCCAGTCAGACCTGAAGTTCGACGTGATATTTGGGCCAGCATACAAGGGTATCCCACTAGCTTCCATTGTCTGTGTTAAACTGGCAGAAATTGGGGGCACCAAGTTCCAAGACGTGCAGTACGCGTTCAACAGAAAGGAAGCCAAGGACCACGGGGAGGGCGGAAACATTGTTGGAGCATCATTGGAGGGCAAGCGGATCCTGATCATAGACGATGTTATGACGGCAGGAACTGCTATCACTGAGGCGTTTGATATTATTGCCGACAACAAGGGAAACGTAGTGGGCTCAATAATTGCACTTGATAGACAAGAGGTGGTCAATAAAGATGATAGAGAGGGCCTAAGTGCTACGCAGTCTGTCAGCAAAAGATACAATATTCCAGTTTTAAGTATTGTATCTCTAACTCACATCATCAACTATTTGGACGGCAGAATATCCCCTGAGGAGAGATCAAAAATCGAAGAGTACCGTCAAAACTATGGTGTTTAATTCAAGTTTTAACTTTATATGTTAGTAAGTAACAGTCATCGCGTTTTTTCCTGCACTTTGGCAACTGCATTCATTCAAATCTTCCCAGCACCATTTTTTGGTGCTGCATCGACATTCATCATAGTAGCATGCATCATAAATTATATTTAATCCTACTATACAGTTACACCATCATCTTCTAATAACTTTGTATTTATTCTTGGGTAGCTTCTGCTGCTTCTCGCTGGCAACTGGCTTTGGAGCGTCGTAGATCGATTTAGTCATTGGATGGCCCATTAAGTAAGGACTGTGAAGTGGAACTATTTCATTCATTTTGAAGCCCATTACCATTGGAATTTTCTTCGATTCGATACCCTCAAAATCTGGGCCATATGGAATTTCCCTGAGTGACGCTAGTGTCGTAGGGTGTTGGAGCAAATACTCACCAACCTTTCTCATTAGATGCCTCTTGTTGGATACAATACTGTTTTGGTCTTTCAAAACCACACGTACTCTCCCAGGATTGCCAAAATCTTGTGGGTGAGTTTTTTCACCTTCGAACAGACAGAGCATCCCCAGATTGCGCACAGCATCTGCAATAGACTTTGCCAAGGGATTTTCAACAGCAAGCTCTATGGGTACCCTTCTTCCTTCTTTATGAGATCTATGTTTATCAAAATAACAAGGATATAATATCTGGTACCCCTTTACCTCCTTGAGATCCTCTTTTGTAAGCTTTGCTGACTGCTCAATCTTACCGGTGCTTGGGTTAATAAAACTTATTTGTTCACTCTTTTCTCCACTTAAGTTTTGCACATCTTCAGAATCCTGACTTCTAACCACAGTTGGAACTATTTTTGGAGCAATAGGTGTTTTTAATGATGGATCCAGCTCTGCAAGGTCCATATCCATGTTGTCAATGTCATCATAATCGTCAATTTCTTCAATAGTCGGCATATCGAGTTTATATTGGCAAGCTTTCGATTAATATAAAAGTTCAAATAATGTTCAACTATTCTATAAAGTTGAAAGTATGTGTTTTGGCTAACTGTTTTTCTGGTTTGTTGTCGACGCTCTTAAGCGAGACGTTTTAAAAATTTCAAGTTCAAGAAAGATAAATACACTTTACTTACTATCTTCATAAAATAAAGAAGAATTCACCGGTGGAACAAAGTGAAGAAAAGTTGGGCACCTATTTTGTTCTTATTATTCTCTTAGTGCTATAACATATGGATCAGACTAATAAAGCAATGATCAATTCTGCAAATGAGCTGTTGGAATCACTGGAGCATGCTCATCGTACAGATCTGGCACTGCATCTTTACTCTACATATTTGCTGAAAACCTTGCTAGTACGAGCCAATGGAAAAAAACATGGTTTTGAAACCAATCAAGTAATTATGAGAGATATACGTGACAATTGGACCAGTTGGCCAAACCCAGGGACAGTCATCGATCCAAATATAGGAACTATCTATGAAGATTTTGTAAAGAACTTCAAAGGAACAATAAAACCTGGTGAGGTAAGTCAGAATGCCCTGTTACACGGTGCAGATATGCTAAGACTAGAAATGGATGCATGTTGGCAAAATGGTTTAAAAAAATCGGCTGCTGTGAATGGGGAGGTACTTGACGTCGACGATTTAACAATTCCTGAATACGTTGTCAACGGAGTGCTGATCAAATTGGACCACTTACTGAACGGAATGCATGAGAAACACGCTAAGAAGAATAAACTAAATCTTGAACAAAATTCTGATTCTCTTCAGGTGACTGTGAAACAAAATTCGATAGAGACTATCAAGGCAAATCGGCACATTGTTTTTAATTATCAGGATATCATATCGAGAGGATGTGAGATGGGTGAGAACATGCGTGAGATTTTTACCAAATCGTTAGAATTGTATAACGATATTCCAGAGAAGTTTGACAAACACCAGTTTAAGTTGGATAAGAAATATTTGAGGCGATACAAATACATTCCAGGTGAGAAGAGGAAACCTTTGACAGAGATCGTTGAGCAGGCAAGGTTTGACTATCTTTTTACTGAATATCTAGTGAAAGACAGAAGAATATTAGGAGCTGAAAAAACTGCATTTAAAATGAAATCAACAAAAGATCGGAAGAAATCGCTAGATTATAAAGCGCTCTATATGATAAAGAACAATATTTTGCAACGTAATTTGAATCCGGAACCGACAGATGACGAATACAACGGTAATGACTGTAAAATCAGACTTCGTATTAAAAGGACGTAATAGTATAATAGTTTATATGGAGTAATAAAGAGATTGGCCTTTCGAGCGTGGCGGTCAAATTTTTTCGGCAAATATATCATTTGTTATGATGTCCAGCATTTCTAATAACAAACTTGCATTTATGAACGGATTTTGCAACATTTTATGAATATAATTTGCACTCTTCTTGGCATTTCTAAGACCAACCACTTTGCCGCATAGTTCTGCCATTAAATTAGTGAATATTTGTTCGGCATCAATTTTATTTCTCATCAATTCACCTTTGGTTGGGCTTATTTTTGGTGGGTTGGTTTTTCTAGTGTGATGTTCATCATCCTCCCACAGGAGGGATTTGATCCAAGATATACCTTCGAGTATATGGCTTTCACTTCTGGCCCTTTTAATACTATTCCTGCAGTATTTTTCAATTGTATTACCTAGTAACTGTTGCAACACCGTAATTATGGCTCTGCCTCTAAGCCAACCGGAGTTAGATCTATTAAGTGCAAAAACGGAAACAAAACACTCGCATATATTTTTCACAAAAGACCTTCCCTCAGTGGACGAGTAAAAATTCCTTTCGTCATCATAGAAATTTAATTCTTCTTCATATTTATTGTCAATCTGCCTGGTGTAGAAGTCAATCCCGGAATGTCGATTATCAGCCTCAATTGACAAATTTAATTTGGTCGCGGAGGTATCTCTTGTTAAGAATGATGACTTGTCAGATCCGAAAGTGTTTGAATCAATTAAAAACTTCCTAAACACATCATCTTGACATACTTCTGGAATATATAGTAACTCCTTCAGGTATTTTTCTAGCTTCACTTTCCGTTCTTCATACAACAATGATTTTGAAACGTGGTACTTCAGAGAAATTTTAACTTTTTCTGGAAAAATATTTGTCTTCAATAATGATTTCATTTGATCATTGTAATTCTTCTTCAAATACTCATTGAGACGATAAAATTCGTTGAATCTCCTTGCAATTTCCCAGGAAGTTATCTCCCCGTTGTTGACGTGATCGATAGACAATAAATAAAAAACAACATCACGGTTCAATTCTAATTGTGTGTCAACTAAATATGATTTGATAGCAATTTTCGTCTTTAAATATAAACTGTTGGCATTTTCCAGAACTAAATATTGCTGTTTCAATAATTCCTGATTTTCCAAATCTTTCAGTAATGTTTTGTGGGATTTTCTCAATATTTTTATCTGGCTGGTATTATTGGTTAGTTCGGCCTTCAAAAGCATATGACCTAATAAATTAAGTTCATTCTCAATTTGGTCGATGCTCATTGTTAGCTCTGCAATTTTATTTTTTAAATTTGCAAACCTATGAGTGCTATTGTCGTTTGGTATGTCTGATTTCAATGAAAATGACGACGAGCTCATATCATTCATGTCATCCTCTATACCATCTTTTTCAAAATTCATTTCGGGAATAGTATAATTACCCTTTTCCTCTGAACCAAATATGCTGTCTTCAAACAATTCGGTCTCATCCTTTTTTCCAAATAAATCGATATCTTCAGTATTCTTAGTATGAGACAGCCTTCTACTTTTTGTTGATTCACTCTTTAGTATGTTTTCCAAAACATTGTTTAATTGCGGATTGGAAAAAATCTGCGCAGTGTTCACAGAAGAACTCGAGGATACCGACATAGGCTTATCAGTTTTACTTTGAGATTCGGTCAATTTATAGTATAGTTCTGAGTTGGGGAAACTTACATTAGAAATCATTTTTAGGAAAGACTTTGAGGTTTTGAATCTTTCAAAATACTGCTCTGTAATATAATCGCCAACTTTTTGTTGTAAGTCTATGAGGATCCTTCTACATTTGATAAATTCCTCATTATATGTCAGTGGTTCTGCATTTCTAAACGTAATAATTATATTGGTCAGATTTTCATCAATTTCCTTTAAGATTTCATATTCTTCTTCGCCAAACGAAGTTTTGAGAAAGTTATTCTGTTCCGTTATTTCGAAGCTCGAGTAGGTAAAAGGAACGTCATCAGCATCAAAATCTTCTAGCGGAGTTTTAAGATTTTCAACTGATCTCCAATAGCTCAACAATACACTCCCTTTCATTTGTTTAATTTCCTCAAAATACAGTTTAAAAAACTGAAATGCAAATTTGTCTGCCATTATATCAATGAAAGTTATCGAATTTAAAAGAATTTGAAGCTTTTCCACTTCCTCAGTTATATTGCTTTCATTAAAATTTATATCATATTCTTTTTTCGTACTAATATGTCTATTTGTTTTTTTAATTGAAAGTCTTGAATCCACAAGTTTGAAACACAAGGATAATCGTTTTTCATTCAAACGATCATTGGAATTATAGGTGTTTAAATTTTTTAATCTCAGTAACTGGTATAGTAAAATGTACCTTGTAATGCTTAGATCAGATTTAGACACCAACGAACTAATATTCTTGAGATAATTTTCAAAGTCCTTAGTAGAAGAATATTGTTCTAGTATATACCTATTGGTTAAAGTAGAATTGGTTGATTCATTTGACGTCGAATTTTTCCGTTGTTTTTCTATCTCTTCTGAAAGTATTGTTCTAATTTGGTGTACTTGATGTCTCTCATTTAAAATATTTTGGGAAACTGAAATTAATAGGTTGTTCCAAGTATTCGGTTCAATAAACTTTGAAATTACCGGCACCAAAATGCAGCCACTTATAATGTCCCGTATTAAAATTGATACAAATTTCGATGATAATTCGTATTCTTCAATTAAAAAGGGTAATATTCGATCGATTTTGAGACCAATATATTCTGCGATTTCTTTCTCAAAAGTCTTCAATCTTAAAGTCAATGCTTTATGTAGTTTAAAGTTCCTGTTAAACTCTACGGCCACACTTAGTTCAAAATTTTCAGCTGAATTCTTATTAAATGCCTGGTCACTCATAACTGCCTCATATGAAGAACGAAAAATATCGAAATACTTTGTGAACAAAGGTAACAACTTTAGGATGATCAAATTTGCATCTTCAACATTACTTATAAACTCACCCAGTTTGTTGATTGCTTGAACTATAATAAATCTTACTTTGACAGGGAAATCTGAACTCTTGTTTGGGTTTATGTGTCTAAACCATGACATTATAAAGTCTCTTATTACCAGATCAACCACGGTTGTTAATTCATCAGAGATATGTCTGCTTGAAATATCAATCAAATTATCTTCATATTTTTCGTGTTTTCTGTTCAAGTTAGATTCTTTGAGTTTCCGAACTTTGGGATTAGGGAGAGTAGGATATTCAATGAATAGACCTAAATAGCCTATTTCAACAACACCGATTAAAAGTCCAATTATTACTCCTTGAAGCAACCGCTGACTAATGAAATACAATATCCCAAGGGATATCACGACATGCAAAACATAATTTGGCATTCCAGTTCATTGCGTTGACTTTTCAGCAGTGTTCCTCTTTATGGTCCTTCGATACAAAATACTCTACTTCAATATCTATAGATGTTGTCACGTGTTTATTTACTGTGAACTATTGCATAATAATGCAAAGAGAGATAAGCCGCTTTTGCAAGATTATGAACGTGGATAAGATATGTAAACAAAGTAATCAGTTTAATATCGTGATAATCATCTGGTCTTTTTGCATCCAAAATATAATATTTTTTAATATGCTGAAGACTTGAGAATAGCTTTCGCTCTTGCCGTCTATATAATTTTCTAGGAGATGGGTCAAATATTCGATATGCTGCTAGAGGGCAGCTACTGAATGAAATTATCATTTACTATAATTTTAATGGAACAAATAAAAAGCCTTCAACTTAAAATCAGTCATTACTCAGTCAAAAATACTGATGAAAGGCTCTCAAAATTAGTACTTTCGAAATTATTTTCAATTTGGATACAAAAGAGTTTACTATTCTGAGGTTAGTTTGTAGTTTACTCAAATATTTCATGAGAGTGGTAATTGAAGCTACCTACATAATGTTAGTAAATTCTGAGTCATAGTAGTTCATTATTTGTATTGTCAATATCTTATTCTTGTAATGAATTATATTCTGGGAAAATGTCTTCCAGGGACAAGAATAATAAGGGAAATCAGCTATCGTAATGCCAGTTTTTTGAAAGTAATTTTGGTAGTTAAATCTTAAACTGGTTCAACTAATAGCTTTCACAAATGTCATGGATGAAAATGGTAAAAGTTGGAAGTTATTTTCTCATCTTAATTGAGATTACTTAATTACATCAAGTTTAAAAAATTTAAATACTTCCTAGATTTCATTTACTTCCAGTTATTTCCTTAGCTGTCTTTACTTTAATGTTTATTTTGTTCTGCGGAAGGGGGTCGTAAATTTCGCCAATAGGCACCATAAGCGTGCTATTTAGACTAAATATAAATAAACATAGAAAATCATTCCCATGTGGGAAAAGTAACTACAAAAGCTTTAAATTTCCACCATCTTACAAGAATGAATGTTAAGAATGGCATAGTGACTATCATTGCAGTTTATTATGGAATTCAACTCATTGCCGCTTAAACTGCTCTTTTAACAGTGTCGTATTATATGATCTAGAAAATTTTTCAGATGTGATAGATGCTCTAGGACTATTCTCACCAATATAATTCGAAAGGATAGTGACTAGATCCATCACTTCAAATTCTTCGAGTAGAAAACCTTGGATGGTCCAGTTGTGAGTTATCGTTGACCGAAATTCAAAGAGCAAAAATGGCTAAGGAAAGCAAGAAAGTTAAATCAGAATCTGCAGAGGACAACTATGACGCCAGAATGCCGGCTGTCTTACCTTTCGCTAAGCCATTAGCAAGTAAGAAACTAAACAAGAAGGTATTGAAAACTGTTAAAAAGGCTTCCAAGGCAAAAAATGTAAAAAGAGGTGTGAAGGAAGTAGTAAAGGCTCTAAGAAAGGGCGAAAAGGGTCTGGTAGTCATCGCTGGTGATATCTCTCCTGCAGATGTCATATCACATCTTCCAGTGTTGTGTGAAGACCATTCTGTTCCATATATCTTTGTTCCATCAAAGCAAGATCTGGGTTCCGCAGGTGCAACAAAGAGGCCAACTTCCGTTGTATTCATAGTACCAGGCAGCAACAAGAAGAAAGAGGCCAAGGCCAAAGAGGAAGAATACAAAGAATCCTTCAATGAGGTCGTTAAAGAGGTTGAAGCACTGTAGACTACATTAAAATTAAAATAGAATATTTTCTGTTTTCCAATTTCTTCATCTATATAAGTGCATCAATGGACCAAGCATAAACAAGTTCCGGCAAGCCTTTTTTATGCCTAGAGTCAACATATCTAAAACATTGTATACTATTCAATATTTTTAAACTGAAATTGATTCAAGTTTTTCTAGCAGTTTCGCAATCTCTATCTTCAATTGATTTTCTCTTACCAGGATATTAAGCTCCATGTAACCAACCTACTTTAATAAAACTCAATATAATCTGAAAAACTGTTCAAATGCTTGTACAAAGAAACCCAACTCTCTGAAAAAAGTAAGTACCATGATCAATAGGAAACGACCAAATTCTCAGAGTAGATTCGATCAAGACAAATTTCCTGCGAAGGGTAGTCCGACGGCCAAACGGTACAAGAAGTACAACTATTCAGATAGTCATGAAAGTCAAGACATTTGGAAGAATTTGGATGTGATAAGGTCTAGCTATTACAATTCACAATCAGTTATTAACAACAGCCAAATTTTTATAACCGTATTTGAGTTAAAAGATGAGGTACAATTATGGATTGACGAACTATATAAATATGTTGAACGAGAGAGATTAAAGTTAGTGCATCTAACCAAAGAAAACATCAGTGTTATTTCACTGAAAAACTTTACGGTGTTGGACTGCTGCCTTATTTTATCAGTGATATTTGCGAACAAGAATAAGAAGTGGAGTTCGCCGCATATCAGCGATATCTTCCAAATTCCAAAGGAAACCAAGCTTTGTGGAACTGTCTTTTTACCACTGAACGCAGTGATCTTGGAGGATCCGGATCATAAATTTGATTATTATAAAATAACTGAATCGAAAATCAACGTCATTGATAATTTTAAGGAGATTAGGATAGAATTGAAAGGTACTAATAGTCTTACTCACTTGATAGGGGCTGTAGCTAGTCTGTTCACACATCTGAAATTCGGCAAGTTTGATAAAAAATTATTGGAAAAGAATTTCCAAAATGCTGTACGAAGAATGCATAATAATCTGACTTTGAATTTGGAGGAAATCCAATTTATCGAAAAAGGACTAGTCGATTTTGAATATCTAGTGAAGAACAATTTACCGCTGATTGAGAGCTCCAAAAAAAACTTGCTCAAATATGCAGATGACTTAGAAAGATATAACTCAGGTGAGATCATCGATCAGAAACAAAAATCTAAGCATGAAAATTTGCCAGAAAATACCAAGAGTCAGAACTCCAACCTAAGAAATAACATTAAAGATGATGGGAATGCAACGCAAACTACTGCAAATACGGGCAAGGAAGATATGCATAGAAGGGTTGACGGTAATTCACGGTACAGTGGAACAAACAGAGCAAACCCAGACGGAAGATCCCACAGGGCTGGGTTTATGACTCAAGAAGAGATAAAACAGCACTGCCTATCAACCATGTTGGCTACATTAAACATGATTAGGAGTAAATCCCCCTATCAAATTGTTAAATGTTATATTAGATGTCCAAGACAAAAATATATTGATATTATATTCCAAAGTATAGACGATCTACGATCTAAGAGTGATTGTAACATTGTTGTTCTGAACTTGAGCAATATCCATGAATCACAATCTTGGTTCGATTCACTTGATTTAAAAAAGGTTACAAAATTTTATTCACCACCACATCCAAGCACTATTCGTGTAATAAGCATTGGGGGAATAGGGGAGCATGTTGTCAATGCAATACGATTAATTGAAAATATACTAAATACTAATTAAGCACCATAAATTTCATTTGGTTACCAAGCTAATAGAATTGAAAATAAAAAGTATACGATCTGCTTTTCAAAATTAAGAGATTATTTTGTTTATATAATATTATTTAACGCCCATCACCAATTTTATTACTTGGGTGGATGGACTGATTAATTGTATACAACTTCAAATTACTTGTCTCAACACAATCGTATGAATTTCAAGAAAATATTTAATAAAAAAAGCCATTATTTTTACTTAGACAATAATGGATTTTTATCCTTATTTATTTTAAGAAGTTTATAGCTATATTGTAAGCGTATTTATCGCTTTAATTAATGGAACCGAAATCTTGCGGGAGAACAAGCAAGAGAGTGAAAAGAACCTCAACACGAAAGAAAGGTTCATAATAGGGGAACAGCAAACATGGACTTGTTTATTAAAGGGAATAATAGCTCTAAGAGTAAAAGGCAGTCACTTTTTTTCTTCGGGAGCAATAGCGGCTCGCAGCAAACTCTACATTCAACTGTTAATCGTAGTGCATCTGTCTCAAATAACAAACATAATGAGAGAGATGTTAGTACAAAAAAAAGAGGTAGCACACTAATACGACCATTAGAAAAGACATTATTGAAAAATAGTAATCCATATATCGAGGAAAAGACTAATGAGCAGCCCAAAGAGAGTAAAGACCCAAAAAATATTATACAGCACACGACAAAAGCAGTAAATACATCAAATTCACAGTTTAACCCAAATAAATCTGCAAATAATATATCAAATGAAACAAAATTAATGACAGACAGGCTGCCAACAGATATAAATCCGATATCAAAGGTTCCCGATGCGACCCCAAAAGATGCAAGTGTTGTCTTGCCAAGAGGTGCCACTTTACCTGGCAGTAGTACAGAATCTAGTAATTTTCTTCCTAATGAGCATACAATAAACCCTGTACGAAATAGGGGAATGAACACAATCAAAGGCAGACCACGTCCCCCACCAGTTGACATACACGTATTAAAGGCTTCTCAAAGACAAGGTTCAACATCTAACCCGTTTAAGACTAACACTGATCTAACGAAAACAGATAAAGGAGAAGAAGTCACAGATTATGGTGTACTTGGTATAGAGCCAATACCTGCCGAGAATACAAGTCAAACTCATCGTCGACAGAAATCTGAGGCCGAGAAATTAGTGGATGATCTTGACCAATTTATTCAAGAAAACAATATAAACACGAATCCAGAAGTACCGAATGATGTTGAATCAGAACCAGAGTCTATAGTAAATTATCCTACTGAAAAACTGCGATTGGCCAGTGTCCTGGACGAGCAGGAAGAAGATGTAGAAGAAAGTGATAATCAGACTCCAATGACTCTTGTCAGCTCTTTACACATTCCTTCTTCAAATAGAGACAGCATATCAGGAGATTCCACTTCTCACAAAAAATCAGATAATGAGGACAGATTTTCTTTTACCACATCCTTAAATGACAAGTCAGTCAAGAGTATACAGCAGATTGCAATAAGTGAGGCTACAGGTCTGGCACCAATATCAATGAATTTAAAGTATAAGAGCCCAAATAGCAATAAATCGATCAATTCTTCGAACCCCGGAGACCGTGCTGCTGGGCTTATTAGGTATGAAACAAACGAAAGCCCCAAGAGCGTTGATTCACGATCGGATAGTTTCCTGAATAAGCAACAATTCAATTCTCTAAAAAACAACAACGACTCTGGTACAGAGGAAGCTGATAACAGTAGCAATGGTGAAAAAGAAAGTTTCACAGATGCAAGATCTGATCCAGATTTATATGTCATACGTACATCTGAGCCTCCTCAGAAGACCTACAGAGTGGTTAACCAGGACCCTCCAAGTTTCTATTTAACCAATGGTGACGAATCAACGACAAGCAATACGGATGATGATAATGACCACAACCTGAGAATAGGCTCGCCTTTTCGAAATAACGAAATGAATGAGGAGGTCAACGTTTTTGGACGTTCTTTTGCCAATGAAGGGCTGGTGCAAAGTGGTACATTTACGGATTTACATAAAATTGCTACGGAGGACAGCTCTTTTAACCCGTTTAGGCAAGGACAACCAGACTCAAACACAACGCCAACAGCGGAAGATTTCAAAACATTATCTCCTTCCGCAAATGATTATAACAATTCGATGTCCCCTACTGTCAGTGGGTTAAGGACAGTTTCCCCTATATCTAGCGAGTATAAGGACGCGCAGAATAACAACATTGATAGTTTAACAGTTTTGAGTCAACCAAGCGGCAAGAGTGAGAAAAGTGTCTCTTCTTCATCTACGAAACAAGACAAAAATGTAAGACTGATCTCAAGTTATGTGGAAGAACTGCGCTTAAAGTATTATAAAACTTCAAATTTTTTGCAAGCTCCTCCTAACCTACCAGTAACTCTGAAACAGAAGAATAACATCATTCAACCAAAAAATATCAAAGTCAAACTTAGAACTAACACAAAACAGATTGGTATCAAACATGGAAAAGCAAAGCAGAAACTATTAAGTCTAGAAACCGAAGATGAGCGCTCATCTAATGTGCTTGGTGCAAGCAGCAATATAAATATTGACCATACCCAAGAATTTCAGAATTTGCTAAACAAGAGGTCGGAATCCATGAATATCCACAACAGCAGCTCCAAATTGAACACGATCCCTAGCGATGAGGAAGATTATATGCATGATATTCCTGGGGATGATGCTTACGATAGTGATGATGTGATGGCTCCACTAAGAGAAAAAAAGCTACAAAGTGGTGCCCGAGAGAGCATGCCGAAGAAATCAACCAAATCGAAAAATAATCTTACGAGAACTAACACTGTTGCTAGTTATTACACTAGAAAGAAAAACAGATTAAGGAGTGGCACACTAGACAACAATTACGATATGATTCAAAAATTACCTTCTAACATATCAATCGAAGATTACAACGCTGCACTTTCGAAAGATCAGGGCAACCGGGAGGGTCGGTCGCATTTTGATGAAATTTGCGATGAAGAAGAACCAGATAGCTCAAATTATGACTATGCCTATTTAAGAGGTCTTCACATCGCAAATCCTGACACAGACTAGGACTATACGAATCTTATAGGGTATATAGGAATGTTACTTGTTTATAAAATATTGTTTTTGCCAAATGCTAACGACGTGATCCATATGACTTAAATGATATTGTTACCCGGCAACACATATTTTTTCCCCATTGACCTTAAATGGAGGAGACGAACAAACATATTGATCAAACTGTCGTTTGAAAACAAAGGATGTTAACGTGTCCAGAAGTGAAGTGAGAACCAGTGTTTACTATTTCTACAAAAAGTTATAGCAAATTTGTTCATTATATCAATTGAGGCAAAATTTGGCTAGTAAAGAAGTGAACAACAGTATAGGTAGAGGATATGACAGTGGACGCTCAACAGGTTGCTTATACGTTGGTGTTCGATCCATCTTCCAATGGATCCCATTATACCTCTTCTGAGTTTCAGAAATCTCTTGAAAAGGGTTCTGATGATGAGAAAATCAGTACCATGAAGCAAATTTTGGTTACTATGCTAGACGGCAACCCATTGCCAGAGCTTCTTATGCATATCATTCGTTTTGTTATGCCTTCCAAAAACAAGAAGTTGAAGAAATTGTTATACTTTTACTGGGAAATTGTTCCAAAATTAGATGACGATGGAAAATTGAGACATGAAATGATTTTGGTTTGCAATGCAATCCAACACGACCTGCAACATCCAAATGAATATATCAGAGGTAACACGTTGAGGTTTCTAACTAAGTTGAGAGAAGCAGAACTTTTGGAACAAATGGTTCCTTCAGTTATGAGTTGCCTTGAGTATCGTCATGCTTACGTCCGTAAATATGCAATTCTGGCAGTTCTTTCCATCTACAAAGTCAGTGACCATTTGCTACCAGATGCAAAAGACATTATTAACACGTTTTTGGCAGCTGAAACTGACCCAATTTGTAAAAGAAATGCGTTTTTGGGTTTATCTGAATTGGACCGTGATGCAGCACTAAGTTACTTGGAGGAAAACATCACCGCAATTGAAGGCCTAGACCCATTATTGCAGGCTGCATTTGTTCAGTTCATTAGAAAGGACTCAATCAAAACGCCGGCTTTGAAAGCACAGTACGTTGATCTACTTATGGATTTATTAGCGTCAACTACTTCCAATGAAGTTATTTTCGAAACCGCTTTGGCTCTAAATGCCCTGTCGTTCGACCCTGCAGTTTTATCCACAGCTGCCACCAAATTAATTGACCTAGCAGTTAAAGTTTCTGACAACAACGTTAAGTTAATTGTTTTGGACAGGATTCAAGACATTAACAATAAAAATCCTGGGTCGTTGGAAGATTTGACCTTGGAAATTTTGCGTGTCTTGAATGCAGAGGATCTCGATGTTCGTGGTAAAGCCTTGAACATAGCAATGGAATTAGTCACCTCAAGAAATGTGGATAATGTGGTAAAGTTGCTAAAGAAGGAATTGCAAATTACAGTGAGCAGTAACAACAAAGAAAAATCAGTTGAATACAGGCAAATTCTTATCAAAGCAATCCATGCCATCGCCATCAAGTTTGTTGAAGTTGCTGCAAGCGTTGTGTCATTACTATTGGATTTCATTTCCGATTTATCATCAGTCGCCGCCAGTGGAGTGATTGTTTTTGTCAAAGAAGTAATTGAAAAGTACCCTGAATTCAGAGGTGATATTTTGTCAAACCTTGTCGAGAAAATGGATGATATTAAATCAGCTAAGGCATATCGTGGTGCACTATGGATATTAGGTGAGTACTCCGAGTCCGAGAAGGAATTTCAAATGAGTTGGAAACATATTCGTGGTAGTATTGGAGAGGTACCAATTATTCAATCAGAACTCAAGAATGCTCGGAAGGCACAGGAAACACCTGAGGAAGATGTCACACCTGAGAAGTCTACCGGTCCCGTTATTCTTCCTGATGGTACATACGCAACCGAGAATGCTTTCGATGCAGTGAAAAATATCTCGCAAGAGGAAAAGGATGTCAGACCGCCTCTGCGTCGTTTCATTTTAAATGGTGACTTTTACACAGCAGCAATTTTAGCAAGTACTATAATAAAACTAGTGCTAAGATTTGAGAAAACAGCCAGTGATACGAGTATTCTGAATGCTCTAAAAGCCGAGGGACTTTTAATTTTAGTGAGCATCGTTAGAGTGGGACAAAGCTCACTAGTTGAGAAGAAGATTGATGAAGACTCATTGGAAAGAATCATGTCCGGAATTTCCATTCTCATGGATGAAAACGATCCTAAAGAATCCGAAAATGAAAGGAAACTTTTGGAACTTGCATTTCTGACTGCTACAAAGTCAGCCTTTAAGAACCAGGTGGCCCTTTCCAAAACAAAGAATGCAAGGATAAATGCCAAGAATATAAATAAAACTGCGGAACCTATTGATCAGGCAGTGACTTTCAGGCAATTTGCCCAGGCATCTTCACAATCACAGGCTGATGATGCGATAGAGGAAGACTTGAAATTGGCCTTAACAGGAGTTTCAGAAAATACTTCTTCATCAGCTGTCGCTTCCAAACTAAAAAAGATTATACCACTAACTGGATTTTCCGATCCTGTATATGCTGAGGCATACGTCACTACTCATCAATTTGATGTTGTTTTAGATGTTCTGTTGGTTAATCAAACCAAAGAAACATTGAAAAATTTACATGTTCAGTTCGCCACTTTGGGTGATCTAAAGATAATTGATAACCCAGCCAAGACCAATGTTGTCCCACATGGATTTTTCAGAAGTACTGTCACAATTAAGGTTTCTTCAGCGGACACCGGTGTCGTCTTTGGTAATATCATTTATGATGGTGCTCATGGAGAAGATTCTCGTTACGTTATTTTGAATGATGTTCATGTGGATATTATGGACTACATCAAGCCTGCAAAAACAGACGATGAATCATTCCGCACAATGTGGAATGCGTTTGAATGGGAGAACAAAATCATGGTCAAGTCCCAATTCCCCACTTTACATGCTTACCTGGAGGAATTGGTAAAGGGTACAAATATGGGAATTCTAACACCTGACGAAGCTTTAGGTGAAGAAGACTGCAGATTCCTAAGTTGCAACTTATACGCCAAATCATCCTTTGGTGAAGACGCGTTGGCAAATCTGTGTATTGAAAAAGATCCAAAGTCTGATGAAATTGTGGGACATGTCCGTATTCGTTCGAAAGGTCAAGGACTGGCTTTATCCCTTGGTGATAGAGTTGCTCTGATTGCCAAGAAAAACACAAGAGTTAAGTTGAACCGGATCTGAATATAGTTGAATATGAACGCAAAATAACATATCTTCTCTTTTATAAATTGATATATTGATTGTGTCATTATGTACATGAATAGATACTAATGGTTGATTGCCAGCTTGATATATACATCTGATTGCCTTCATCTTAATTTTTCTACACCATGAAACGGCAACTGGAACCCACTTATTAGGGTTCTGGCCTGTATATCTGTCTGGGCTGTTGTGTTTATGTTAATGTGCATACCGAATGTTTTTGGCCATAGATCCTGGTTTGCGTCAATTTCCGGAAAAAATCTGACGTCTTCATCGGTCAATCCAAAGGAAATACTTCCAAACCTATTGCCTGATTTATTGTCAATACCTTTGTATTCCCTTATTCTTGGCAGAACAATCTCTGTTAAAGTGGAAAGGAACTGTGACATTGGACGCCCTTTGAGAACGATCTTGGCCCCCATTTGGTGTCCCTTTCTTATCTTCCAAGCGGGTACATCTGACTTCGAATAGACTGTTTGGGGTTTACAGCCCGTTATCTGCTGCAGTTGCAATGCTGCAGAGATTGCGAGCAATTGATTATCCTTTGCGTCTTTGGCATAACAATTTAGGACTACGCTTTCAATCTCTGGGATATTCTTCCAATTAACTGGCTTTATATCGGGAAATTCAGCCTTACTTCCTGATGGTCTTTTGAGTGGTCTATTGATATGATATTTGGAAGTTCCATCCCAGTTTCTTACCTTAAGACCCTTTTCGACTTCTGCATTGTGTGAATAAGCTATCAGAAGCATATCTGATTGCACTGTGTTGAGGTAATGATCCCGGACTCTGTCCTGATATGTGGCAACTGGTACAAAGGAAGGTGATCTTATGTCATTTTTTGAGTATTTCAATTCAGGAAATCTGGGAGAGAGTTTAGATTTGTCTATCTTGACGAGATGGTGCACAGGCTTCACGATCGAGCATGCTGACTTGTTCAGCTTGCTGAGCGTTGAGAAATACCGTTGGTTTGAAAGGTTCTGCATGTATATCTATTATTTATTCAAACAAAACTGTCTCGAAACATCCAGTGACAGGATTCAACACCTCAGACGTTCGTTTATTTATTTGGGGGCCGTCTCCTCCTACTGTACTATAAAAGCCAATTTATAAATTTTTCAAACTTCAACAGATCGTGTTATACGGAAACTACTAAAAGTGCTACTGAGTTATCAAATCTTACAGTAGATTTGTTTCAGACAGGAAACTAATGTTGTGTGCCTAAAAGCAGAAAACCATCCCAAACATATTTGGACGAGCCTCGTCAAGTCATGAGATTTGTTTTTGATGAATTGATAAATTTGAGCGATGATGCTCTAGTGGGAACCGGAATTGACTCTCCCACATCAAGCGTTCATTCCGATGAATACGTGTTTATCAACGATAACGACGAAGATGGAGAAATCCCACAACTGAAACGTCCGAAACACGCAGGTTATACTGAGAAAAAAAGAGAACACGCAAAAGACAGAGCTGTTGAAGCCCTAGATCCCGAACTGGAAGACTCATTGAACAAGCTGAATCTAAATGACAAAATAGCACTCCAAACTGACACATATTTACTGGTACCTCCCATTAGTCGGCACCGTGATGAGCCACAGAGCCAAGTCTCAAAGACAGAAACAGATATTATAGACACTGCCAAGAGGGCAAAATCTACCTTTGAGGGTCTCCAGCAAGAGTTTGACCAGAAAATACAAATGCTAAAAAGTCAAAACTACGAGCAAATTGAGAAGATTAGATCAGAAAAGAAGAGAAAGGCAGAAGAACTCAGAAGGAAACTCGAACTAGAAAGGAAACAGAAGGAAGAGGAGGAAAGACGCAAGATAGAAGAGGAAGAAGCTAACAAACGTAGAGAAGAAGAACAAAGGAAATTAGAACTAGAGGCGGCGAAAGTGAAAAAAGCGAAAGAGGAAGAACTACAAAGAGTTGAGGAAGAAAATAAGAAGCGAATTGATGAGGAGAAAAAAAAACAGGAAGCATTGCGTGCTAGATCCAGCACAGATTTTGGCCGCATAGAAGTGACTTTCAAGCACTATAAAGATAAAATTGTGCAGATTAAAAAGGAAATAGTCGAGCCTGTCAAAAAAATGGACTCTAACATGCGGAACACAGTTTCTCGCCACAAAAGGAAAATAAACCCAAAATTCGGACAATTAACTAATAGCAACCAGCAACTACTGCGAATTCAACAAGAGCTATTCGAACTTATAGATCAAACAAAGGAAAACAACCTGGTGTACCTCTGGATTTTGAACTTCATTGCGAAAGCCATTGTCCACCAGGCAGAAACTGAAGTCAGAGTAAAACCTGAATCCTCGGTTCCCTTGGGCAAATTAACCTTGGCTCTGCTGGTGAAGTACCCTGATCTAAAGGAACTTCTACTAGCGCGCTTCGTTAAAAAGTGTCCGTATGTCATCGGCTACATCTGCCCAATCGATACAGAGACAGGCCGCAAGAATATGGGCTGGAAGCGCAATTCCGAAGACAAATGGGAGGAAGATACGTCCTACGACGAGAGAATGGCCGGTATTGCAACACTTTTCGCGGTATTGACAACTCTACAATTGCCGGAAAATATGATCTCTACCTTTGAGCATCCTCTGCCGGTATCACACTCTTGGCACATACTCGCCCGTATTGCAAATGCTCCAGTTGATATGCTTACCAACACGCACTTTGTGGTTCTCGGTGCATGGTGGGATGCAGCTGCAACTCAATTTCTACAAGCATATGGGAATCAGGGTGCGAAATTAATGCGTTTGATCTCCAACGACCTTACCCAGGCAGTAGCTGACAGGAAATACGTTAGTGCGGCCCGGCTGCGGATTCTGTTTGAAGAATGGCAAAACAACCAAATTAAATCATTTCCAGCAATGATTGTTTAAATAACCCATATGGCCATATAAAAGCTAAACATTTTAAATCCAGTCGTTTCCGGCTACTCTAATACGCCATCATTATGCATTTCTCTTTATTCATTTTGATGCGCTTTACTAATCATATTATACATAAGCGCATATATTGATTATAAGAGCACATCTTGAAAATTAGACGTGGTGAGAAGCATGCAATGAAAGGGGCACTACAAAACGTCAAAACAGGAATAGCTCTGTGCATTTTAGCATTTATAACCTACAGATATATGACAAGCTCAGAGACCTTCTCGATAGCCAGGCGACCAATTGATGTTCCCATTCCAGTAGAGCCAAAAAAGCCATTTCCGCTGCTGACAAAGTTCAGCGATATAGTATGCGGGTTCGGGCGTGGGTCCAGTGAACTGGGGTGTCCTACCGCAAATGTACCACTTGAACAATTGCCAGAGATTTTTAACGAGCTCGAATTAGGTGTCTATTTTGGTTTTGCACAGCTACAGAAGGTGAATAGAGTCCCAACTACTGTCGCGAGAAAAGATGGCACCGAGGTGAAGTACAATTACGGCCAGTTTTTGGCAGAAAGTAACGGTGATCTGGATGTTTTACCTGTTGTACTTTCAGTGGGCGAAAACCCATTTTACTCCCAGAAATACAAAACTGTGGAGTTGCATATCATGCACAACTTCACAGACAACTTTTACGGCGCGAAGGTGCGGTTTAACATCCTAGGTTACATCAGACCAGAACTAGATTACACAACAAAAGAGGCACTCATCAAAGATATCAATAGGGATATAGATATTGCCCAAACTGTGCTACAATCCAGCGGGTACAGACCGTTCAGGGAACAACTGTAAGAGCATACCAGACAGAATGATGTCGAGTAGTCTGTCGGAAACGATAGATCATAAGAACATATCTTATACGACTTGGTGATGCTGTGTAATCTTCATGAGCAGACTGTTTGATGTGGGTATGCATCCCGAACCATGTCTGCACTCGACAGCTTTACGTAGTGTGCTGGGCAATACCGATATGAAACGCCAATTTGTTAGAACTAAGAAACAGTACTAAAATTCGCTCAAATGTGTTCCAAATAGGCGTTCTGAGATAAAGATACAATAGTGCTATCTTTTTTTTCGGGGTTTTCCTCTGGTTTTGTATGACACCGCCTTCATGCCTCCTCCTCAAACAGCACATTTATATATAAAATAAAACCCCGAGCCGTAGGAGGGAAAACTCTAAGATAAATGTACAATTATAATCATCTGAGTCTTTTGAAACGTACGGTGATCTTTCAAAGTTTACACAGTCTTTTCCTTACGAGTTGCCATTTTTGCACTTTTTCTTGCTGTCATCTTTTTCCGTTATATATAAATATTAGGTAGGATATTGGCGATGAAGCTATTTTACGTAGTATTCAAATAAGAGATGTCATACGAGAACAGCTTAATTGTTACGCTCATGAGCCTGAGATTGAGAGTTCGAAATTTTCGTGATATTACAGAGATATTCTAAGTTTTGCCAAAGGTGTAAAGTGTTCCCAGCGAGATAACCTTGCAGAAAATCTAGTCTTTCGAAAGGGTGCAGATTCATAAGAAAGCCAAATTGAGGATATCCTCTGTGAAGTTACCACCGTTATTTAGTGAATTTTTGAATCCAAATTTGCGAGGAATGAAACTGGCCGGCCGGTGGGCCCTAACGGGCAGTTTCTACTTTTTCAATGTAATCCTCGTGGCCATTGCTTGGAACATGAGCAATATCCTATGGCGCTTTTACGTCGAACCGATTGCGCTTATGGGCTGTTTCACCCTTTTAGGACTGATAACATCAGATTTCCTGACCCCTTCGTTGTCGCAGATTTCGGGTGGCATACTGCACATCTCCGATAGAATTTCAGGCCTTACGCTGCTTTCTCTCGGAAACGCAGTTCCAGATATTACCAGTAGTTACAAAGCGATGAATGTGCAGGCCACAACATTGGCAATTGGTGAATTACTGGGAGGCATATTTTTCCTGATAACTGTCGTGCTGGGCTCGATGGCACTGACACGTACGATATATTTGGAGCCTAAACCGAGCCATGCCAAGTATTTGGAGTACGAGAGCCGACAAATGGAAGAATATGGAGATCCAGAGAATGCTCAAATGGAAGAATTAAAACGAATCACATATAACAGACGGATGTTCTATCAGGACATAACTTTATTCTCACTTATGATCCTTATGGCAGTGATGTTTATAATAGATGGAAAACTGATGTTCTGGGAGTGCCTAGTCATGATATTTGTTTACATCAGCTATACACTTTTTGTTTTATGGAACTATGAACGGTCCCGGAAAACAGATGAGATGGTTGAGCTGGAACAACAGTTAGCAGAAGACCTTGGAGCATTTGAAAACCCCATGGAAGATCTGGCTACAGTAATGACCTCAGATAACGTGCAGGGCGCGTGCGACAATATCACGATGTTTAATAAGGGTATCAGCGATAGACGGCAAAGATTAAGACACAAGATAAGGCGGTATTTGAAATCACACTACCATGGATGGGTGAGACTGACTTTAGCCGACTGGCTAGAAATTTTGGAAAAAAATACAGAATCTGAAAGCAAAAACAATCCTAAAGTTCACAGTAACGTTAACGGATTAGGTATTGGCCTTGAGAACAGTCCACTATTGAGAAGAACGTCTTCCTTCCAAGGCATAAGACCAAGCCTTCCTCCTATAATAACTTCTAACACCTCGATTAATGAAGAAGAGAGTTTAATATTACCCCCATCAGGAAGCTTGACCTCTATAGACCCACCAAATAACATCAACTACCTGAATTTACCAGTACGACCAAAGACACAAAAATCATTAAGTTACGACTACATACCCAATGTTGCCGTCCCATCTCCCACTGTAGAGAGATTTGAATCTCCAATTATGGACGAGGATGATGTTCAGGTGACCTCTATTCCTGAATCAAGCAGTTCCAGAGAGAAATGCTGGGTTTGGCCAAAGACATTGTTTTTATTTGCATATCTAACAGATGATCAAGTACAGATTTCAAACAGAGAACTAATCATGCTATTGTTCACAACGCCCTTTTCATTATCTCTATATCTAATTGTTCCATATCTGCGCGAAGCAAGACAATTGTCACACTTTGAAATAATTCAATTAGCGCTTGGGCCTTTTTTGTCAATATCATTTCTAACCAGTAGTTGGAACACATGGGCATTTATAACGTCTGTCGTCGTGGGAATTGTTTTGCTTATTAGACACAGAAATGAGACTGTTGAATACAACATGAATATTATGGCTGTATTCGGGTTCTTACTGTCACTTTCAGCAATATTATCCGTTGTTGAGCTTGTGGTGCTCATTTTAACAAACTGGGCTGAATCATTTAATATTTCGGAAGCCATTTTGGGTCTGACAGTTTTTGCATGGGGTAACTCCATTGGTGACTTGGTTTCCAACGTTACGTTTGTCGATTTAGGTGTTATTGATATAGCACTAGGCGCCTGTTTTGGGAGTCCTTTACTTTCTTTTCTTTTTGGTATTGGTTTTGACGGTATTATTCTGATGCTAAAAAATTATAAAAATACCGAAAATAGTCTGTTCTTCAAGTGCATCGAATTCCATGTTGCGGACGATTTGATTTTGAGTTGTGTTGGGATTTTGCTTTCTTTCCTGATATTTTTTGTAGTCATTCCTATGAACAATTGGAAAATTGATGGGAAGATTGGAATATTACTTCTAGGTCTTTATTTGACTATAACAATCATCAACATATACAAAGAGGTAAATTAACCTCTTTTTCAAACATCATGTTTTCGTTTTCTTTGCGCTCAAATCTTTTTACAATGCATTAATGTTAATTATTAGGTTCTAAATATAGGTTATACGGTGTTCTATTTTATTATTTCAAAAACATTTCTTCAAGAGTGTCTAGATCTTCTGGAAGGTATGAATTCGCAAAGTCTATTAGTTTCTGCATATTGGTTAAGCCACATTCTTTAGCATTAGTGAAGATGTGGTTAACAATGTACCTTCTTTTCTCCAAATATGATCTTTTTGAATCGAAAAATATGAGATGGGCGTAATTGTACCAAAAAGAGCCATTATCCAGATAATAATGCCATTTAGAATCAATTATTTTTTTGAAAATTTGTTTCTCTATGGCATCCGTATTTTCTTTATCCTGTAAATTGATGAGATAGTTCAGTATTATTTCCTGACCTGTCTTGGCTTTCCCATGCGAGAGTCGTTTCAGAATGGTGGCCAATATGCTATCGTTTAAAAATAGATGCTCATCCTTATTACTGGAGAATCTACTCTTCAGCGAATTGTTGTCGCAAAATATTCTGAACTGAATGTAGTCCCAAAAAATTTCGAAGTCGTCAACCTCGTCTATGTCAGATACAAAGGAGTTTTCAACTTGCCTGAGGAAATATGTCAGTATATCATAATCAGAACTTTTGGATAAAATTGAATATAACAGTTCGATGATCTTAGATTTCTTGTTTGAGAATCGGAGTCCTTTTATCAGAATATTTTTTGCCGACGGAAGGTCACCATGCCAATCAATCAACCAGAGAGCGTATTCGAGCCAGATGAAGTCGTAATGTGCAAGTGGCAACAGAGCCCGCTGGAAATTAATATGTGCCAATGTCTCAATATTCAGATTTTTGGTATAGTTCAGATACTGCTTCCAGGCCTCTATGTCTTTACTCGGAATCAATGTCTCCACGGAATTATAGTACTGGATGGAAAGCTTTGATTCAAAGAGTGAATAAACCTCCATAACCTGGTATTGGACAACCATATAGAGCTCCTTTGTGAATTTCTTGACTAGTTTCTTCGCCTCAGCAAGCTGTGGACCTCTTCTGCCTGTCATATTAACGTCCACTTTTAGTTTCTTTACAAGGTCTTCCTTTGAGACGAAGACGGTCAGCTGCGATAGATCTTTAACATCCTCAATGCCCCTCAACCACAATGCATAAAACTCACTGAATCCGTACAGTGGAATCTCTAAAACCTTACGTAGAACCATGTAGTACGGTTTGAGCGTTGCGCACCTCAGCTTCAGCTGCTGCAAGTATAGCAGCCAGAAATCGCTGGCGTGGAAGTGCAGCCCAATACACCGTTCTGCGGTCTCGTATTTCCGAAAGAGAACTTTTTTGTCCATTATTACATCGTTGCAAAGTTTCAGATACTCAACCCATAACAACAACGACCGTCCGTTGAGCTGCTGCTGACCCAGCTTGAAGACCTTGTGCATGCGGTCCAGATGGCCTAACTTGTACTCAAAGAGGGCGAAATCAACATGATAGTTTTCCAAGAGTGGGAACTGGGACAACATAGACTCGTATGTTGATCGTACCAGCCGATATACACGTTTGTCTAGGGCCTTATTGATGGGTGATGCGGTTGCGATGAGGTGGTTGATTAACTGTTCCCAGTGGGCCAGGGTCTTGGGATATCTTGCGACATTCAAGGCAAGTGTAGAAAACTTCTCGCTCGCGATAATTGACGTGAATTGGTCCATTGGATTCCTGTGATGCACGTTCTGCGTGTCTGTGCTGTTGCTCTTTTATGATCTGATATTCAGTTGGCAAGCAGGCGTTAAATTTCATTTCAAGCCGTTCCACACAGAAAACGCGGGCGGTGTCACGCAGAGGCTTCTTGGGCCCGCATACACCAAACTAAAAGCTACCAAGAGACTCCAGAAAGGCTGTTTTAAAATAAGTTTATAAATCGTAAAAATCATTACAATATCGTACATTTGGGCCAACCGCTGGGCCCACCGGTTTCATTACTGTGTGACCTTGTCTAGGTTAATGGCGTCTAGAATGTCCTTTGCGCCCTTGCTCATCATTTTCTGAGCCAACAGCAAGCCACACTTCGCTGCGTCTTCTTGAATGTCGTTAATCTCAAGAACCTGCTCGTCCTCGACGCAGTCACGGCCGTCGACACTCACGACAATGGCCTTCAGCAGAAGCGTGCGGTTCGCATCGTCGTACTTCGTCTCAACTCCAATTGGCACAGAGCAGCCGCCCTCTAGCGTGCGCATCAGCGACCGTTCGGCCAGACAACATATAGTGGACTCCTTGTCAATAATCTTCGCTAGAAAGCCGCGCATTCTCTCGTCTCCCGCACGGATCTCGAGCCCCAGGGCGCCTTGGCCGACGGCGTGGTACATTGTCGACGAGTTGAAGCGTTCCGTAATTCTGTGGCCCAGGCCAATACGCACGAGACCGGCAGTGGCAAGGATGATGCATTTGTAGGATGTGGAAGCGTCGTCGAGTTTTCTCAAACGCGTGTTCAGGTTGCCTCGTACGCTCTCGAACTGCAGCTCCGGGTACTTGCGCTTGAGCTGCGCCGACCTCCGGACGCTCGATGTGCCGACAACGCTACCTGCCGGCAGGTCGTCCAGCCCACGATACGGCGAGCCGGCAGCCATGACAAGACAGTCTGAAGGGTCCACCCGCTTGGTGATTCCGCCCAGCTCGAAGCCGTCGGGCAACACTGTTGGCATGTCCTTCAGCGAGTGAACGATGAGATCCAGCCGCTGCTGTCCCTCCTCGTGGTACAGCAAGTCCTCCAGCTCCTTCGTCCACAGCGCCTTGCCGCCAAAAGAGTACAAGGGCTTGGTCTGGACCTCGTCTCCGAGCGTCTCCAGCGCGACAACGGGACACTCGACGTCTGGAAACGTCGTTTCCATCACATCTCTGACTTGGTTCGACTGAACGACGGCGAGCTTCGAGCGTCTTCCGCCAATTCTCACTGTTTCCCTTGCCATTCTCGCGGTTTGTCCTAGTGGTTTCTCTGTTTGACAGACACAAATGCGCGCGGTTACGAGGTGCGTTTATATACAAGTCAAGGTGCTTCAATTCCTCTAGAGCTCAAATTACCACCTAGTGCGACGATTCCTCGATTGACCGTTCTAATGACGTTAAAACTGCTAAATGTTGATACCTGAGCTCTTTTTCGTTCCGTCTGCCTCGTTCCGATGCTTCTTTAATATATTTATATATATACCATCCTCCATATAGCAGATCGCGTATTATAGAAAATTTTTCTTTTACGTTACTAATAGTATAATCGGTGTGTATGTGATTCGTCCACAGACGAATAAGCGTAATAAATAAGTATATAGTCCAATTCAATAAAATAACGTCATCTGAAAGTCTATGTTGATGGCTGGTGTCACAGCCGCATGCAAAGTGCAAGACTCCCCACAGCTAGTGTAGCAAGCTGCAACGCGAGCGCCCGCTAAGGTATCTTAAAGCTGGGATTTGACCCAGCCCTCTAGGCCGCCCTTGATGATGATCTCTTGCAAGTTCTTGCCCAGTTCGCCGACCGTCTGCTCCAGAACCACGGGCCCATCAAGCGAACCCTCGGTAACGATGACCTTTCTGTTGGAGACATCCCACTTCAGGAACCAGTCCGTTCTTCTCGTCAGTTCCTTGGGCGCGTCTTTGTATTTGGCACGCAGCTTCTCAATCAGCGCTGGAATTTCCAGCGTCAACAGCGCGTTGTTAATGGAGTTTCTCGAGAAAATGTTACCGAACGAACCGCTCACAACGAGATCGATGCCCTTGGCTAGGATAGCCGTTGCGGCCTGCTCTCTGGACGAGCCGGTTCCGAAGTTGTAACCGCTGATAATGATGTCACCGGCCTTGACCTTTGTTTGAAACTCTGGGTCGTAGTTTTCCATGCAGACTTCGGCCATCTTCTCCTTGGGCACGTCGTCTTGGTAGGTGTACTTTCCGGGGTAGATACCGTCTGTGTTGATGTTGTCTGCGTCGCAGAGCACAAGCTCGCCTGAGATCTCGCTTGGAAAGCCCTCTAGGATCTCAACACCGGCTGATGCCGAAGACGTGTCAGCGCTGGCTGCCTCGTCTGTCTTTGGTAGGTCCTCCGTGGATGACTTGACACCTGTGAATTTAATTTCGGGCGACCCCAACACTTCTGCTGGCGAGCCTATCCTTCCAAGGATGGCGGAGGAAGCAACAACGGCAGGAGACGCCAAATATGCTAGGGCGTCCTTGGAGCCCATTCTTCCCTTGAAGTTTCTGTTGGTGGCACTGATACCAACCTCACCTGGCTCCAGCAGCCCCGCACCGAGACCGATGCATGGTCCACATCCTGGTGGGAGAGGCGTGCAGCCGGCGGCTAG
Source organism: Hagleromyces aurorensis (assembly GCA_030705145.1). Classification (NCBI taxonomy): domain Eukaryota; kingdom Fungi; phylum Ascomycota; class Saccharomycetes; order Saccharomycetales; family Saccharomycetaceae; genus Hagleromyces; species Hagleromyces aurorensis. Next base: position 75,486 of record JANIWU010000037.1, on the reverse strand, counting down.
CAGTTTCTGCCAGGCACCATTCCCCTTAGCATCGGCTTCCACTTCGGAGGATGCAGCCGCTATGTAGAATTGGACGTGTGGCGCAATCTTGTTAACCTTGTTGATATCACCACTGGGACATACAACGGCAGCTGCAGCTTCTAAGTCCGACAGACGCGAATTGGTACACGACACCAAATACGCCTTGTCCACCTTGATGTTTTGCTGCGACAAGTCCTGGACTGTGTTTGAGACCTTGACGCTATTTGGTCCAGAGACGTAGTGAGTGAGGGTTGACAAATCAATGGTTAATTTCTTGGCGTAATTAGCATCCGAGTCTGCCTTCCAGGTGGCCGCTTTACCCTCTAGGTCGCGAATGGTCTGCTCGTTGATCCTTGGGTGGTTGGGTCCAACCTTATTCAGTCTCTCTTTGTACCAGCTGATCAACGTCTCGTCGGCAGGGAACAGCCCGGACAACGCCCCCCACTCGGTGGTCATGTTTGCAATAGTCAGTCTGTAGTCAACTGGAAGATTGTGGAGCGAGTCACCCACAAACTCGATCGCGTGATTCAAAACCTGATCTTGGTTAAAAATACCACAGAGCGCGACAATAATATCCTTTCCGGATGTACCCTCTGGCAGCTTGCCCTTCAACTCCACCTTGGCGACGGGTGGGATCTGCCACCAGGTCTGGCCAGTAGCCCAAATTGCAGCGGCATCGGTTCTGACCACGGGCGTGCCCAGAGCACCGATGCCACCGTAGGTGTTGGAGTGCGAGTCAGACGCCACTGTGAGGTTCAATGGGAATGCATATCCCTCCTCGACCATGATTTGATGACCAATACCTCTGCCGGCAGAGTAGAAATCGATTCCGTGGTTCTTTGCAAAGTTTGCAATGTTCTGATACTTGGTGAGGTTCTTCTCTGTCTTGTTCTGTATGTCGTGGTCCAGAGTATTGACGATTTGATGGGGATACCTGATCTGCGAGGCGCCCAGGCCCATGAACTTCAAGGCGACTGGCCACGAGTTGTCGTGCGACATACAGTGGGCGGGCCGGATGGAGACGTAGTCGCCGCTGTGCACGATCTTGCCCTCTGGCAACCCTACGGCGTATTTCTGGACTATCTTCTCTGTCAAGTTCTGACCCTGCAGCAGTCTTCTGCCGCTGTGGAAGTACCTCTGCGATCTGATCATGACGAGCTGGACGGAGTGCTGGTGTGCGTGTCTGTATAGCGTGGCGTCTCTGCAAGAATTCGCAAACTCTCTGTGCCTAGCGTTATGCGTACAATAAATAGTTGGCGGTGCTGGGGCTTTGGCCCCAAACCGCCGTGTCCAATACTGGAGGGCGTGTTTTTATATGTGCTTGTCCAGCGATGAGTCGCCTGTAGTCGCTGCTGAAATTTTCTTGCCGCGTAGAAAATCAGTCATGGGCATGCAGTTCTGTGGGAGTCAAATACCGAAGGAAAATATTCCAGGGGAATTTGAGAACGACGGAGTGCTTCTGAACACGTGAAACTGGGAAATACGGACGACTAGACTGGCCAACGTGTGGAACTTGTACTTTGTGTTGACGATGCAGGGTGATTGTGAAGGTCTTTCCGAATGTGAGTAACGGCAGCCGCACTGCAGCGGCTCTGCAGCCTCTGTCGTACTTGTCAGATGTTCGGGGCGACGTAAGCAACACTGAGCAACCTCTTCCCGCCCAGAAGCATTCTCCATTGGCGTTGCATAAGGCTACTCGAGAATCGTAATCATTATTTGAAACAAAGACCGGTGCCTTGATAACGGCTGCTTCCCATGCCTCTGCAATTCTCAGGAGCGAAACTGCGACGCCTGGCTGGCAGTTCTGTTTGAAAGCTGCCGATATTAGAGGACCTTCGTTCTTACCGACCTACAACACTCTTCTACTTCCCATAAACAAAACTGCTGCACCTGCCGGTCATTCTGATTGGCACTTGTTGATAGCACCACTGTTCTTACTGGCGGACCGCACAACCCTCTGCCGCTTCCAGAAACGAAGCTGCAGCGCCTACCGGCAATTCTGATTTGCAGGGGCTGATCCTATAGCACCTCTGCTCTTACGGACCGCACAACCCTCTGCTGCTTCTCAGAAACCGCTCCACAGCGCTCCACCAGTCAGAGATACGCAGCGCAGAGGCACGTTTTGGCACTACCTTTTGACTTCCTCACAACTCTCCAGAAAATGAGGAAGTTATATAAACTGGCTGGGCAGGCCGATTGGCAAAACTCATGGCTGTTAATCCTCATTAAAACCCACATTTTCATCTAGAGGATTATGATTGCAGCTGCCGATCTGCTAGCGCCTCTCTCCCCTTTGTATGCCATCGAGAATAGGCGGCATAGGCGGCATACGTAGAACGCGACATCGTGTCTGCGGCATGTAATTTTGTTGGGCAGTTGGATATCCTACAACGCAGTATATAAGGAAAAGCGGTTAAAGAGAGCAGGGACGGACAGAGAGACCACAAGTCGCTGCTTTAAAAGGATGTGCGACACACAGATGTGCAAAGACAGGAGCAGTGCAAGAGCTGGGCGGTACAAGACGTCCTGAGCTGTTTGGACCGGCTAGCCAGGGACGAGGCGAGCGAAACGTGGCCGCCGGCGCGGGAGACCGCACAGGAGACCGCGCCAGACGCTGCGGTGCGCCTGGCTTGAATGCAGCGCTCGCTTCAGCGACGACGCACACCAATGCCAGGCACTGCACTGCCGCTCCACGGCTGCCGCTGCTGTTCCCCCCACAAACACCACGTGACCCTATACCGGGTAGCGACGTCAGGGCGGGTGCCTCCAGGCGCCAAACGAGTACGCGGTATTAACGCCGCTACGCCGCCGCGCCGGCAGCAGCCTCCCGGCCACTGGAACGAGCGGCAACGGCCGTCGTCACGACGGCCGCCGTTCGCCAGCACGGGGAAGCGCGTTTGCGCGCCCGCCGCCGCCAGTGTTTCGGCGTCTGGTGTGCGCTGCATTCCAGGGGCATAAAAGAAACAGCGCTTGATTAGCTCGGCTGCGCTCCAGAGGTGGGCAGAGACCGCGGGCAGGTCATGTGCAACGGCACGTCCACCGCCCAAGCACAGTTGGCATTAGTAAGAACCACACTGCTCCTGCCTCCCGCTGCGCCCGTTTGCTGCTATCGAGCCTGCCATTTTCTGTTCTCTGTTACATGCGTCTCGGCTGTTCTACAGGTGGTCAGAAAAACTTTTTTGTTTCTTCTGCTAGAGGCGAAATTTTTCAGAGTCCTTTTTTGCTGATATTGCCCATTATATCCTGTAAGGGCTAGCTGTGGTTTTTTTTTGCACTTATATATACGCTAAGGTGTGAAAAATTGATTATAAATTTGATCCTTTAAAATTCAGGTTACGACGCTCCCTAGAGTATAAAGAGGCAGAAGACCAAACCGCTTAGTGGAACGTCAAGATCAAGTCAGTACGCACACACCGCAGTCAGACACCAGGAACGCATTCAGATATGTCCTCAGCCACTACCCAACAAAAGCCTTGCGCATGCATCACCCAAAATGACCTCCTTCTATGGAGAAACCCTATCGAGACCGGCAAAGTGTTCGGCGGTCTTCTAGTGGGCCTGTTGATCCTCAAGAAGGTCAACTTGATAACGTTTTTCTTGAGACTGCTCTATACCATCATCTTCACAACAGGATCGATCGAGTTTGTTTCTAAAATCGTCCTCGGCCAGGGTCTGATTACCAAGTACGGCCTAAAGGACTGTCCAAACGTCGTCGGCCTCATCAAGCCATGCGTTGACCGTCTCTTGAAGGAGTTGCCCGTCAAGCAGGCCAAGATGAGAGAGCTGGTCTTTGCCTCCGTGCCAAAGAACAACTTCAAGGCCGCCGTCGTCCTGTACTTCCTACACAAGCTGTTCTCGTGGTTTTCCGTCTGGTGCATTGTTTTCTCCGGTGTTATCTGCGCATTCACCCTGCCAATTGTCTACGCGACCTACCAAAAGGAGATTGACACCGTTGTTGCCCAGGGCGTCGACGCTGCCAAGGTCAAGACCGAGGAGGTTTCCAAGATGGTCTGCGAGAAGTCCAAGCCATACGTTGAACAAGTCGAGGCTAAGTTGGGCCCATTGGGCAAGGTTTTCAAGAGCGCCGGCCCAGAGTCTTCCACGACTAAGTTGGCACAAGATGTCCCAGTCACTGGTTCCACCACATCTGCCGACTTCCCATCTGCCCCAGCAACCGAGCCAATTCACTCCACGCAGGAAGTTCCAGTTGAACACCACGAGTCCGAAGCTCAGCCAAACCCTGCTGCTGACTACTAAGCCGATAGAGAGTGCTCTGCAAATCTGTTATATACAAAGCTTATAGCTGTACGGTTTTATTTTGTAAAGAAAGCCCATCTAGCTGTCCACAGTCGCTCAGTACTACAAGGTTTATGTTAGTACCCTGCAAGATAAACAGCGTAGCAATAGCATTTATAAGCGAAATAGCTCATTAGTAAAACAAATCTTTGCTTTGAATATTTACATAGACTCGAATTAAATATAAATACATCCCAGAAACGTATGAGCTGCTCAAAAATGTATGAGGATAAATAATATAGCAGCCAAGCTGCAGATTGGGAGGCCGAAAAGTTAAAATAGGAAAAGAACACCATCCTCGCCATAGGATTAAATAATAAATGAGAGCGTCACCGGTTTTCAAATTTAGGTAATTGATCGGATGCTAATTCGTGTAGGATCATAAAATCGAAAAGAATACTTCAGTCTTTTTTTTAGTTTTTGAAAGGAACAGAATTCAGTGAAAACTCTCTAGACCTTGATACCACTTGAGACTTCCAACTGGTCGAAAACTGGATCCTTTACATTAGGATGCAAGTCTTCATTTGTTAATTGTAATTGTTCTTCAGTCCACAAGTTTGGTTGTTCGACAAAGTTCTTTTCTCCAACGCCTAGTATACCGCCTTGAGCCTCCCAGTCCCTGACGCGAGGAAGTTGGAGAGTGTTGAAGACATCGTCCACTGCATCCAGCAAGATATCAGACAAGTCGTCAGTGTGGCCTGGGGTAGGAGTGATTCTCAATCTCTCTGTTCCACGAGCAACTGTTGGGAAGTTGATAGCTTGAACATAGATACGGTGCTTCTCCATCAAGATGTCAGAAGCCTGCTTTGCCAAGTCTGGGTTACCAATCAACACAGGAACGATATGAGATGGGTTTGGAATGACTGGAATACCGAGCTCCTTGAGACCCTTCTTAACGTAGGTAGTGTGGATTTGTTGGTCTCTTCTCAAATCTAGGTGCGAACGTTGATATCTGATAGCCTCTGCAGCACCAGCCATGACTGCTGGTGGCAAAGACGTAGTGAAGATGAAACCGGGTGCATAGGATCTGAACCAATCAACCAAGTTCTTCGAAGCGGCGACATATCCGCCGACAGTACCAAACGATTTGCCCAATGTACCAGTGATCATGTCGACACGGTCCATGACTGTGCGCATGTTTGGAGAAGCAATACCATTGACACGGTGTTCTTCAAAGTTACAGTGTTCTGCAACACCGGCACCGTGAGGGCCATATAAACCCACAGCATGGACCTCGTCCAAAAATGTGAGAGCACCATATTCTTCAGCCAAGTCACAGATCTTCTCTATATCAGCTACTGAACCGGACATCGAGTACACCGACTCGAATGCAATCAGCTTGGGGGTAGACTTTGGATACATCTGTAGCATCTTTTCCAATTCGCCCAAATCGTTGTGCTTGAAGATGTGTTTGGTGACATTGGCATGCTTTATACCGATGATCATAGAGGCATGGTTCAACTCATCGGAGAAAATAACCAAATCCTTGATCTTTTGTCCCAAAAGGGAAAAGATGGCATCGTTTGCGACAAAGCACGAGGAGAACACCAAGGCACCCTCCTTCTTATGCAAAGCTGCAAGTTCAGCCTCTAATTTCATTGCATGCTTGTTGTGCCCTGCAATGTTTCTTGTACCACCAGCACCAGCACCGTACTTGTCTAATGTTTCCTTCATCACGTCGACAATCTCCTGGTTCTTGGACAGCGCCAAATAGTCATTCGAACACCAGACGGTAACCTTGTCATCCTCGAGCTGACGATGAGCTAGGGGAAACTCCTTGGCAAGACGGTTGATGTTGTTAAAGAATCTGTACGACTTGTCCAGCCTTTTTTTCTGAATTTCATTTTCGAACAATCCATTGTAATCGTACGTCGACTCCTGGGTGCCATGGTTTGCGACGGTTTCCACAGTCGTTGCAGCGGCCTCGGCAGCAACAGCGGCATTCGACGTTGCTCTACCTGTTGATGTAGCATAACCCCTGCTCTGCATAGCATGGCCAACAACTGGGCATTTTTTAGCCAAACCTTGCAAGTTCGATCTTTGGAGGGCCTTCAAACCTTGCGATGAAGTAGCAGCCTTGTGCACGAAGGGACACAGTTTGACTGACTGACGGGCAATAGAATCCATTTTACAGAAACTTCTGGATCAACTGAAAATAAATAACGTCAGAATCTTGACAGCGCAAACAACTCTAAACTTCAACTAGGAAATTTAACCTCTTGACGTCACGTCGTCTAAAGCCTTCGACTAGATATAATATCGGTCACTAAACCCAAACAAAGAAGCACGAAAGGATTTATTGAAACTGCAAGTTTTGAGCTCAGGTTTCTTCAAACGTCACACTTGCGAACAAGAACGTGAAATTACTTACACTTTATATACTCTATGCTACTTGTATACCTATTCATCAGAATTTCTGAATGTCCAGGCTTTCTTTATTCCGGAGCCTACTGAAATTTTTTTTTTTCATTTCTTCTCTGAGGCAGGGTAAATAAGCATGACTCAAGGCCAATAAAAGGAAGAATATTACTCACCGGCATAATGGATGCGATGACTACATTAAGAATTTATCCCCAGAGCTACCGAATTCTACTAGTTTTACCGCTTGTAGTTAATAGGCTGCTATGCAAAGATCAAATTCAAGACATTTCATTATTGTGCGTTACATATGTCGAAAACTAGCAATATCTATTACAGTGGGTAATGTCACAATGGACATTGAATACCAAGTTAAATTAAGCATGCAAGCACGCAGCTCAGCTCGGAATGTTTGACGGCTTTGTCGAGCAGATTTTTGTCGGAGAACCCTGAGGACAATGCCACTTCTAGAGGCGTAGGTGGTATGCATACAGATCCCTCATGTGCGGATCTGAAACTGGGCTATTCTTTCCTGTGCCTTAGTATGCCCCATCTTAGCTGCCATGCGATAGTGTTTGATTGCAAGGTCGAGGTTCGGCTTGGTGCCAATACCATTCTCGTAGTAATACCCTAAGGCATATTCTGCCTTAGGCAGCTTGCCGTCAGAGACTTCACAGCTTCGCACAGCCCACGTGAATGCTTCCTTGTCGTTCGGTTGTAGGACGTTTGTCGCGCCTGTGAGATACCAGCCGCTCAGTGCAAGCATAGCCATCGGTATACCCTTAGGCTTCGCAAGCGACGCCTTGGCGTACCATGCAATGGATTTCTTTGCAACCACAGGCAGCTCAAGCTCACCGAATTCATAACAGTACCCCAGCTTCCACTGAGCAAGAGCGTAATCGCAATCGAGTGCACATTTATAGTAATATTCTACAGCTTTCCCCGGGATGCACCTGGTGATGTTTGCTTCAGCAAGAAGCTTTTTTACTTGAGACGGGAGAAGGTTGAATTCATGTATCTTGCCCAGCTCGTACAGGGCCTGTGGTGATTTGCCGTCTTTGCTAGCTTCTTTGAACCACTCGATAGCCAATTTCGGATTTAGCTCTATGTTGGGCCTTTCCTGTACAGGTACCTGTTCGAAGCCATATAGGTACAGCATGCCTAATCGATACATGCATTTAGGCTCCGAGCATACTTTGGCGCCACGCTCAAAGTATTGGAAAGCGCGCTGTAAAGACTGGGTTCTTGTTAACTCTTGCGGCGAGACACCCTTTTGATATTCGTAGCATATGCCGGCTCTATAACACCCTTCAGGGTGATCCAATTTTGCTGCGCTTGAATAATACTCGAGTGCTTTCTTGTCATTTTTTTCCACTATGTTTTTGTTCTTTATCTTCAGGTATGGCTGGTGCGAATACAACGTCCCCATTAAATAAACTGCAGGCCCAAACTTACATGTTATTAGCTTTGTAAGAACTTTGAGAGAATGCTCCAGGATAACTTTTTGATTTTTCAGCGTTTCTTCAGGTTTGAGGTCTCGTTTCAACTTTTCAGCGTTGATGTTGTACTGAGATAGGAATTCGTCATTGAAAGCGTACTCAAATAGTGTTTCACACCATTTCATCTGGATTTCTGGCGTGAATTTTCCGGCGTCTTGGATCGCTTTTTTGTAAACCTCGAAAAACTTCAAGGCGTCGGGGGAATATTTTGACAGATCCCGCGGATTCTCCTTAGGTTTGGGCGCCCTGGCTGGACTTGGGGCAGGTCCTTCATTTTTTGACAAATCATCCTGGCTTCGGTAAGCCTTCTCCTTTAGAATTCGGGCTTCAGATTCCTCGTAAGAGGGAGGCGGAACATGCCCTTCCAGCGGCTGCTGCTGCCCCAGCGACTTGAGTTTCATCTCAAACTCTTTCAGCAGAGTCTCACTATCAGATGACTCTATTGTGTTGTTCCTTTCCAACTCCAGCGCAGCTGGGATGGGATTGGTGTTTGGCGCTGCGCTTGGTAGCATGCTTGGCAGGGCGGTAGGCGCTGTGCTAGGCTCCTTCGGAACGGAGTGCGAGCTGTTGTTTTGGTGGAATTGGAAAGGTGAGTTGTACCGGTCAAACGTCTCGGCACCCAGACTGCCAATGCGCGCTGGAGACGAGCTTTCCGAGTTGCTCGATGCGAATATGGGCACCGGGTTCATGGGCTCGCTGGTGTCTTCCAGCGGATACGGCGTCGCGCCGGTCGCCCCCGGTATCTCTTTGCGTGGTGCGTGGCCGTTCAAAGGCCTGCTGGGCGGGAACACGTTAATGTGCTGGTTGTAGCGCGTGTGCCCTTCCATCTGTTCGGTGTTATAAAACTGGCTGCTTGCTCCTGTCAGATACAAGGCACATGCACAGAGCTGGCCTGGACTGAGCTTGATGTCGGTTGTGATGGTATGAAGATGACCTGGTGCGTCTTTACTGCCCTGACCTCTGTGGGGCTGCCAGCGTTCCTAAGTGTGACAGCTTGCAGATGCGCGTGTCGGCGGATGTTCGAACTGTAAGCTCGGCCGATTATTCGCTTCATCGCTCGGATGCGCATGCCCAATATGTTTTTCAAGGCGTAGTTCCGGGTAACCGCGCGCAAGCGCATGTCGCGAAGATCATAAAACGAGCTGGGACGTGCAACTGGGACGCCCCGCGGGGCAGCGTTGGCTCGGTACGGGACTCCACAGACCTGCAAGACCTGTGGCATCATCTTTAGCTTTTGAGCACAGACACGTCCTGTATTTATTCCGCTGGTTCACGGGCTCCGACGAGCAGTGCGATCGAACTTTGAGAACAAGCATGGGCTGGTGGCCGTTCGGACAGCACAACAGCCAGCACAACACTGACGGCACCGCTGCCGGTACCGCCAGTGGCGGTGCCAGGGCAGAACCAGCGCCCATCACAAACTACAGCGCGGGCCAGCGCATTCTCCTGGAGGACACACAGCCGAAGTTCCGCAACGATCTTTCGCAGGGGCAGGCGGCCAAGCGCCAGGAGCAGGCGACGTTCAAGGAGGCGCTGGACTCGATTTCCGCGGACGACTTCTCGATGGCGCGGCTGGCAGCCATACCGTGCTTCCGCGACTCGGCCATGGTCGGCTTCACAAGCATGTTCGTGGTCGGCTCGGTGATGTTCCTGTACCACAAGAACCCGGCGCGGGCGTCCAACTGGGCGGTGGGCGGGCTGATGCTGGGCTCCATCGTCGGCTGGGAGCAGTGCCGGCTCCGCAGGAGACGGGGCTTCCACGTCGCGCAGATGGCGCGGCAGACGGTGGCCGCGAAGGAGCGGCCCATGATGCACCCTGTGACGCACGACGAGCGCCTGAAGCGCCAGTGGGACGGCCACGCAGACGCCGTAGAGAAGCCGTGGTACAAGTTCTGGTGATGGGCGGGTGCGCGGTCCGATGTGTATATATTAAACATGTAGATAGATGTGAAACTGAGCAAATGTGGATAGGTGGGGGGCACCACTATGCCCAGCAGGCATGGGTGCTGGCGCGAGAAGAGTGCCCCGGCGTATTTCTGCTTGCCCAATTGCATTGGTCGCCCCAGTTTACTGTGGCTTCTACAGTTCTGATTGTGTACAAGTCTTTGACGTGCAAACTTCAGCCTAGGCCACATGCATCCACCGGTATACGTCAGCAGCCACCAGCTCCCACCACCACCCGTCAGCCTGCATAGCCGTTCCTCTGCGAAAAGCAGTAGACAATATAGAATAACCGCCCTTCGAACTGGCTCAAAGCGCACCCACCAGCCAGCGGAACAGAAGGGATAAGCATCTCTAAGACACCAGCAGCTGCTCTTTCTGCTCCATCTGTTTTATCTGCTCTACCTGTCCTACATGCTCTAACTGCTTTCTCTCCTTTACATGATCTGTAGATCCACTGTAGACTCTTCCTCGCTTGTCGGCTGTGGCCTGCCGCTGCCGCTCCGCGGCAGCTTTGCCCGGGCCGTCTAAAATGATCGTTCTGTACACGATCAATTCTCCGCCACGGCTGTTCCGCGCTCCGCGTTCGAACGCCCGCTGCGGCTATTGTCCTCCCAGACGCCACAGCGCAGCGGCCGGCTCGGCGGCGCCCGTCCGGCTGCATCGGGCGCCTCCCACTTACGAAGGCTGGCAAACCACACGGCCTCCATGACTATAAATGCGTCTATTGAAGACTCTGGCTCTGAAGAATGTCGATAGCCTGTTGTGACCTATAAAAGCCAGCCGATGCCCAGTAACTGGATAGCACGAGTAGTGTTTTGGATTGCGGTGCCCATTGCCATATACATTGCGGGATCGCACAGCAGCAGCAGTAGTAGTGATAGAGAGGACGCACATAGCATAGAGAGGCCCGGCATGGCGAGAACACCAGTGTATTTTCTGTCGCACGGCGGCCCCACGTTCATGTATGAGGACGCCGAGTTTGGCGGCGACAGGGGCGCGTTCCGCAGGACCCGCGAGCTCGGCAAATACATCAAGACGGTGCTCAAGCCCAAGTACATCCTCATGGTGTCCGCGCATTGGCAGTCGCACGCGAACGGCGTCGTCGAGGTCGCCGTCCCTGAGGACCCGCAGCAGTCCGTGCCCAGCCCCAACGTCGAGAACCCGCTCATCTACGACTTCTACAACTTCCCCGAGCACATGTACCGCGAGCAGTTCCACTCGAAAAATGACGCGCAGCTGGCCAGACAAGTCGCCAGCGCGATCTCGTCGCACTTCGCGGCCCAGCGCTCCGGCAGCCTCGTCACGGCGAAGCTCGTCAAGCGCGGCATCGACCACGGCGTCTGGGTCCCGCTCAAGGTGGCCTTCCCGGATAGCAAGGACAGATACTGGAACATTGACGTTCCCCTCATCCAGATCTCGCAGATCCCCAATGATGCGGACTTCGACTTCTACTACCAGCTGGGCCACGCGCTGGCTCCGTTCCGCGAGGACGGCGGCCTCGTCCTGGTCTCCGGCATGAGCGTGCACAACCTCAGAGACGCCTTCTCGTACGCGGCGGACAGCCCGCCGCCATACGCAAAGCAGTTCAACGACCTTCTCAGAGCCATTGTCGAGCGGGAGGACAACGCCAGCAAGCTGGACAGTTTCAAGGATTTGCTGGCTGATCCCGCAAAGAGAGCCGTTCTCTACAGGGCACACCCGACGCTCGAGCACTTTGTGCCGCTCGTCGTTGGGCTGGGCGCAGGAGAAGGCTCTGCGGCCGCCGACCAGTACAAGGCAAAAGAGCTCTACAACAACGAAGTATCTTCGCTGGGGTGGGGAATTTATCAGTTCGGCGAGTGGTCTCCCTAGGCCTGCATATCTGACGCTTCTAAACGTATATATGTGATATAGATGTGATAAGGTGAATGACGTTTGTTGTAGTATGGTCGTATATCGCTACATGCTCGATTGGTCTATAACTTCAAGGCGCAGGCTGTGCACGCCTTCGGCGATCGGGTCATTAGGCTCCTGTACGTTACCCTCTGTGGGTGTTTGCGGAGGGTTCTGCTTGGCCTCGCTTATCGGGCTGTTGGAGTTCCCTGAGCCTGCGCCGCGGCCATGCTCTTCTAGAGTATTCGCTCGCGACAGGTTCTTTGCCTCGGCCTGCAACGTGACTTTCGACTCTTCTCGGGAGCTAGAACTGCCTGCCAGCGGCAGTGAAAACGAGTTGTCGTAGTCGTCTTCATCGTTGTCATCGTTGTCATCGTTGTTGTTATTGTCATTATCGTTGTGTGGCGCCTGTCCATCTGTCGCTTCGGAGACCGCTACCGTCGACGTCGAATGCTTTACCGGAGAAGATCTCTGGTCATTTATCGAGCTCTGGCCCGACAAGGGACGGATAGGTGTCCGTAGTGCATTCAGGTTGTTCGGGTCACCATTTCTTGCCAAGTTCGACGTTTCGCGGGAGTTGTGTCCATCCGATGCCTCGTCTTCGTCTGGCTCGTTGCTTTCTTTGTTGAACGGATCATCTGCAACCATAAGCAGGTCCTCCAAGCCGCCACCGGACCACCCTTTCTTGGCAATGTTCTCAGAAATCTCAACTTGGGCTCTGCTCACAGTTGCAACGTCCCCTAGAATGGTATTGCAAGTCGACTCTACAAGCAGGTAGGAGTCCTGATAGTAGTTGTGCTTGAGAGATTCTAACTGGTTCAGTTGCAGCTGTAAATTCATCAGACTCTCGCGATAAGAGACAAGATTTCTGACCTTCCTCTTAGCTAGCTTGATGTTGTGTTTTTCCTGTAGCTTCAGCTTCATAGTCTTCTCTTTGCTCTCAGTCTTGAACTTATTTTCCAGTATCGTCGCTTTGAGTCGAAACTCGTCCATCTCGTCGGCCAGCTTGTCGCACATTAGACTGTCTAGACAACGTGTTATAATTTGATCGTGGTTTGCCATTAGATGGAAAAGTCCGCTGGCACTGAGAAACTTTTCGGCCGTGTTATCACTACAGCCCTTTAATCTTGCTATATCTTCTAAAGCTTGTGCCATGGAACTGGCGTGTTGTGAAACCGTTTGTAGAGAGGCCGAGTATTTCTTGGTGCTGTCCAACAACGCCTGTATGGCCGTTACCGTGTTAGACAAATCTCTCTTCGTAACCAGCGTTGGGAGATCGCTTATTGAGCTCATCGTTGACTTAATGCTTGATGGGCGACGCGCCGTCTCTCTAGGGCTCCGCAAACCCATGCTGCCAATTATGTTTTCTCCATTTATGCCTGGCTCGTTGAGTTGTGAGCTTGTGGGACTGACATTATCTACGATCGAGTAAAATTCTGACAGATGTGGTGCATATCTTCGCGGCGAAACGTCTTCGTTTGTCGGCTTGTATACATGAATGTTGTTCATGTTTGTAAGCTCTAATGTACCGTTCAAGGGAATCTCCACCTCTTTCCTTTCTGCTCTGCTTGCAATAAATGTGTTGTTCTCAAAGTAATAGAGGAAAAAAAGAGATAGTTCGACCTTAAACGCGTAACTATCTACAACAAACACACTGTTGACAGCTTCGTGCAATATTGCAGGCTTTTCTTGTATTTAGATGGACTTCCATTTGTGACATGTTTGTCCGCACAAGCTCTTTGCATGCTGCGGTTCGTCTTAAGGGATTAATTATACATATCGAAAAAATTAAAGACTGGGCCATATCGAATTACCAACATTAATCTTAATTTAGGAAACACGTTTGTAGTACACAGCCGTCAATAAGCCATTTACAACTAGTGAATCCTGGCTGACTGTTGCTAAAGTCTGATTGCCGAAGAGAAAAACAGATTTCCCTATGAAGTTTCTTATATACAGTCCTCTGGGGATGCTTGCGAGGGCGCGCCCGCTATGGACTCGCTCAGCTGCATCTATTTGCCAATTGAATACATCGAGGTCCTACAGTGAAATTATTGAGTCACGGATTGAACGCAAAACTGTAAAACCTCTCAATTCCAGGAAAACTCTACTCCTTGACACCTATAAAGATTTGATGGAGAAGAATAAGGTTGTCCTCTTTCTGCACTACAACAACCTATTGAAGCAAGAGGACTCCCACTTCAGAGCAGAAATCAAAAAGATTGGAGGAAGACTCATGTTGGTACGGAACAACCTGTTTGAAGTTTATCTCAAAAATTCGCATTTGGAGGACCCTTGTGCTCCAGTTTCGCGCGAAGACCAGAACACAAAGCATCCGCTCCTTCCACTGTTTAAGGGACCTACAGCAACAGTTGCATTTCCGGAAACCAATCCAGAAGAGGTAGCGAAGCTTCTAAAGCTTCTGGAGAAAGCGCAAGACAGACTGTTTGTTATTGGTGCTAAGATTGACACAGAGGCCTACGATCTGGTGCAGATCAACCAATTCAAGACCTTACCATCGAAATCTGGGCTCCAATCCCAGTTGCTTGGTTTACTACATATGGTGAGTGGTCTTGGACTGGTAAAAACTCTGGAAGCTGGTTCGCAAACCCTATACCTCACTTTGAAATCACACCATGACAATTCGAAGCCTGATGAAAATTGAATACAGATAGCCCTGATGAGATCTTTCGTACATAATAAAATAAACATGTAAATATAGTCAAGAAAAATAGCTCTGTTATGCCTTCTATTCTGAATACTGAGTATTTTTTGTATATGCGTTTTCATATCGGCAATGCGGTCTAAATCATTTACTGTGTATATCCTTTATGACGGAAGATTTTTCAATTAAGTTTCATGCGATGAGATGAAACGATACATAGAAAGACAAAGATTAGTCTTCCGTTACAGCATTGATAAACTAGCAGAAAAGTCAACAAGATAACGTTGTAATAATACCAAAATGAAGGCGAAGCCACTGAGCAAAGACCCAGGTTCGAAAAGATACGCGTACCGTGTCAACAAGGAAGAAAACAGAAAAGAGCTGAAACATGTGAAGATCGATGAGTCTAGTAATATAAGTGACAAAAACACTATTGATTTGCCCAAGAAGAAGTTTTACCGTCAAAGAGCACATTCCAATCCATTCTCTGACCACCAGCTAGAATACCCAAACTCTCCTGATGAAATGAACTGGCCTAAGTTGTATCCACATTATCTGGACCAACAAACTGGCAAAATGCTCAGGCAAGTTACCATAGCTGACATAGGTTGCGGCTTTGGAGGTCTCATGGTTGATCTTTCTCCCGAATTTCCAGATCAATTGATTCTTGGAATGGAAATAAGAGTGCAGGTTACCAATTATGTTGAAGATAGAATCATCGCACTGAGAACCAACCATGCCAAAGAACAGAAGTACCAAAACATCAATGTCTTGAGAGGGAATGCAATGAAGTTCCTGCCCAATTTTTTCCACAAGGGCCAGCTGGAAAAGATGTTCTTTTGTTTCCCAGATCCACACTTCAAGCAAAGAAAGCACAAGGCGAGAATTATCACTAACACCTTGCTAAGCGAGTACGCGTATGTCCTGAAGGAGGGTGGGATAGTATATACCATCACGGATGTCAAAGATCTACACGAATGGATGGTGAAGCATTTGGAAGACCACCCTTTGTTCGAACGCTTGGATCAAAAAACAGAAGAAAACGACAAGTGCGTTGAAATCATGAGAAATGCAACGGAAGAAGGTAAGAAGGTAGAAAGAAAAAAGGGTGATAAGTATATTGCCTGCTTCAAAAGGCTCCCCAGCCCTGCTCTTTAAGTTACCCTGTATAATATTACCAAACAGTTAGAGTGGCATGCCATGGTACTGTTCAATAATACGACTAAATAAATCAATCCTATAGCTGCTCGATGTCTAAAAGCTTTCTTTTCAAAGGTGGAGACCAGCCGAAATCCCCCAGTTCTCCCGTGCTAGGGAGACATCTGTGGCATGGGATAATAATTGCAAGCTTGTTTTGACCGACTGCTCTTCCAACAGCCCTGGAACCCTTGGGATTTCGTATTTGTTTTGCAATAGCCCCATAACTGGTGATTTGTCCCCATTCTGTTTTTGTCAACGCCTCCCATACGTGTCTTTGGAATGGTGTTCCGAAGATAAATTCGTATGGAATATCGATATCATGATCGCCACTGAGCATCTTTTCATACCCGTTCCTTATAGTGAGTAACATTGGATGGTCCTCGAGATTCTCTGCCTTAGTGAGCTGATACTGTTTGGTTTTTCTGCCATATACTTTTCCAAAGCATCTTATAGCATCGTTCAACATCTTTGTATCATCTTGCCCCAGAGAAGCATACACTAGTTTATTAGTTTCAGAGCGCACAACAATGAAAACATTTGTAACTTTCGTGTGTAACACGGTGTATTTAAAGTCCTCTTGAACCATATTTAATTCTGAACGTTTTCAAAAGCCCTTGTTCTCCGAATGCCCTTCCCTCCAGAGTTATGGTCCCCAGATGTTTATGTTATCTGATTAAAGTCTGATATTTCTACTCTTCACGTGCTATCAAGATGTGAAAATTCATGGTTCATAGACACCAGAAGACCTTTATTTGCTAAATACTAAACACCTTTTCAATTGATCCTACCTATTATTCTTATACATCATTACCGCTATTATCGGCACGGATAGTACCATACGGTATATTCTTAGGCGAGTCGCGCTTAGGTATGACTTTGTTCACGAGTAAAGACAAATTCTCTGAACCTCGTCTCACCCAATTCAATAAATTGTTCCCTTGTTGTTCTTCCCTAAAACTAATAACATCCTGTAAAGTTGGTGGTTGTGTGGTACCCAAATTGGAGCCAGAAAAGGCGCTTTGCTGAGATATGAAGCTTTCATTCTGTGATAAGGGCTGTTTTGCAGTATTCATTGGGTATCTTTCTGGAACCAAACCTACATTTGATGTAGCCCTGTTCTCAATAGTATCTGTAATCAAACCGCTACTTCCAATGGAGTTTTGAACACTAAACTTCGACGACCTGTCGTCAAATATGGAGTCCATGTCTTCTAGCCGGAGTCCGGTTGTTTCGGGGTAAAACCTCCACACAACAAAGAAAGAGATGATACACGATGTGGCATGTATAAGATAGAGTCTCCATTCTATCTTTTCTTGTAAAATAGGCGTCATAATCCCAACCAGCCAATTGAATAGCCAGTTGGTTGACGTCGATGCAGATGCAATCACCGATCTTGCCGACAGCGGCGCAATCTCAACAGGGTATAACCACGGTATCGGCCCCCAACTGAAACCAAAAAAAGCGTTGAATATAATCACAAAAGTCACAACAAGCTTTGGAGTCGGTCTTATATTGGCAACCAAAGAGACTGAAATAGCGACAAGAGCGGCACCCATGCATATCGAGCCAGTTAATAGCAGCGGCTTCCTTCCCCATCTATCCACCAGCGTCCACGGTGGGATTGTAGAAAAAACATATATTATTCCATTTATTCCAGTCATTAATATCGCTTCTCTACCGACCCACCCAGCTTGTTCAAAAACCATAGGAGCGTAATACGAGATGACATTGATACCGTTCATCTGGGCAAACATCTGTGAACTCATCGCAATGAGAACCCTCCTGGTATATCGTTTGAAGACATACGAATATGACTTACTTTCACCCTCCATCCTCGATATCAGCACAGTTTCCTTTATCGCCTGGTATTCGGCTAGAGTGCGCTCGTGCTGGACGTCGCCGTCTCCGTGTAAATCTGCTATGACAATGAGCCCCTCAACGTCATGGTCATGATTCAGCAGCCAGCGTGGAGTCTCTAGAATAATGAACGTCCCGCAGAAGAGCGTCACCCCGATAATGCACTGTATGAAAAGGGGGATTCGCCAACTCAAGTTGCTGTGGAGAAAGGAGCAGACGTAGTCGATCCAGATGCTTGTCGCGTATCCTACGATGTTGCCGGTAAATTCGATGCAGCCTAGTTTTCCCCTGTTATGAGGTGGAGATATTTCAGACTGGTATATGGGCACGATTGTGCTCAATAGGCCCACTCCGAACCCGCTGATTGTTCTGCCAATCACGAGATGCGACAATTTGCAGGCAAACGACTGGAACAGTCCGCCAATGACGAACACAAAGGCCCCATATTTGATGGTGCGACGCCTTCCGCACTTCTCGCCGAGTCTGCTCGCCAACAGCGATGAGATAAACGCCCCTACCTCGAGGATGGCCACCATGTTGCCGATAGCTACGGCTGAAGGGTTGCCGAACTGCTCCTTGAAGTACCTGCCCGTCAAACAGCCAGACATGACGCCTTGGTCGTATCCGAACAGGAACACGCCCAGCGACACGAAAATCGAGGTGAAATAGAGCAGCGGCCGTCCCGTTTGCACCGACTGCTTTGCCTTCATGTGCTCTGCGCGGTCAGGAACGACGAACAGCTGCTCCAGGCCTGAATCGCCGAGTGAGTTTTTGAAGAGCACTCTGCCGTTGGTCAATTGAATCTGGCTCAGGTCGCTGTTGCTGCGGCGGCCGCCGCGGTTGTAAGACCCTCCGGCTGCGCCCAATATGTCTTCATTTGGGGGCGATAATGGATCGCCCGCATCCATGCTGGTCTTCCTTATCATTTGTGTGGGAGCGACAGAGCCATTAACTGCTGATACACGTCTATTCGGTTTCACTTTTTTCCGGTTGCGATGGGCTGCAGCTAACGTTCAAGCGGCGTAGATGCGCAAGATGTCCTATATATATATATATATATATATGTTGAGCAGGCTGCCTGCTGACAATATACGCCTTCCCACATGTTCGGATCATTATCTTCCTTTCACTCCAATTTGTCCTAATTTAGGAGGTATTCTCGAGTTGTTCTAGATCTCTTTACCAGACAGATGTGACGTTTATTCGCAATTGTTTAACGCGCACTGGGTTCCCCATCACTTTTTCGCAAATAGATAAACAAATGACGTTTTTATCGCGTGACTGCAAAAGCAGAAGCGTCTCGAAGACCCCGCTAAAACCGCAGCTAAAGCTATGATGGGTTGCCAAGGCTACAAAAGGCGCAGCCGAGACCGTATATCCGCCTGGATGCCTTGAGCACGCGCTTCGGCTTTAGAAGTTAGATTCACACCTGCAGGCGAGTGTGAGCAACTATACCGTTGAAAGAACACAATTACGAGCTATGTACAGGAATAATCAACACTGCAGACGTCCGATCCCTTGTTGGGATAGTTTGTCCGACCTCTGGAAGGCATGCCTCTACGTCTTAGTCGCACAAGAGCAGAAATGCTACAATTGACCGAGTAGTCATGGTTTCACTACTTCTTCAGCGCATTGTCGAACATGGGGATCAGCGACTGGGCTAGCGCGAAGGAGAAGACCAGCTTGGGCCCGGTTGTCAGCAGTTTTGGCGTCAATCCCTTGAAGAAGGCGGTGAAACCTTCGTTCTTCAGCGTGTTCTTTACAATCTTGAAGCCGCTCTCTGGGTTGTCGAAGTTTCTGTTCTGGATTCTGGTCTTGATGACGTCGAGTGGGGCCGAGACGATCAGCGATGCCGACGCACCGACAATGGACGAAATGAAGTTCTGCGACCATGTAGCCTGTGAATAGTCCTTCAGCCCCAGGATGTACTCCTTGGCAAATGCATTGCCTCCGAAAAGGGCGAAGGAGCCGGGGGCGTTTCTGGCAGCAGTCCATCCCCAGCCTCTGTAGAGGTTGAAGAGGCCCTCGTCTTTTAGGATCCTGATGAAGCCTCTGCCTCTGAAGGACTCCGGGTTCGTCTGTCTCTTGATCTTGAGCACGTCCAGCGGTAGAAGCACGATCTCACCAATCCCGATTAGAGAACCCGCAGTCGCAGATCTCAGGGTCTTACCAGTCTTCGCACCAAAGGCGTTGTCGAAATCGGCCTTGTAATGCTTATTCAGGAACTCGTTGGCAAAAGGCTGGCCACCGTACTTGTACACTCTCTGCAAAACCTTGTAGGCAGCGGCATATCCTAGACCAGGGAATAGGGTGAAAAGACGTTTTCCAAGAGCCTCGTTGTAGTGCTCGCGAAAAATCACACGGTTCAGCTCGGATCCAGAGCCGATCTTGGTGTGATTGGACATCAGTCTCTTGGAGATTGTGTCAACAGGGTGGAAAACGGCAATTTCCAAGATACCGGCAGATGCGGATCCCAGCAGACGTGCAACTCCGGATTGTTTTCTATCGTTGGACATAGGGAACGGGTGCGGTTGAAAGTGGGTGCTTGCTAAATCTTACAATTGAGCACGATAAATGTCAAATAGCAAACGTATGGCCCTAAAAGGTGAATGAATCCTGAAGATTGTCTTGGCTGGTGGTTACCAATTTCTACAGACCGAAGTTTTCAGGTCTAACCGAAATAAATGATGCCTGCTCCGGTGTATATATATGCCGGGTTAATTTTTTTTTTTCACGGTAATTTTCCATCGCATATAATGAATCATCGTCTGTCCCTGAGTAGACCTGCATGAATGGAAAAGTGCAATGACCCTCTAAATTTGAAGGGCAAGGGAGAGTTTTAAGAACCAATCTTCCAATCTCGTACACCTCAAAATGAAAGATACAAAATTGTAAACTGAATTCTGAGTTTCTGCAAGCAGTTCCTTTGCGGTCGTGTACAATGATGGGTAATTTTACTCGATCGTCTGGAATTGCTGTTTTAGCTGATGGACATTATCAGCAAAGTATGGAGTTTGCAGCAAAAAATGTTTGCATTTGTAAAGTTAACGTAGCAGGTGGCCTTCGCTTAGCCTCTTTAATGGAAGAGCATCAGATAATTTACTTGGGTAGTATGTACTTGGTGTGCACGTGACCAAATTTACGATGGTAATTAATTTTGATCATGTTAAACTTGGAAATGGATTGCCTTTTCAATCAGTCAAATGTAATGAATATAAAGACAACTTACGGTGGGAAACCTTTGACGATATCGGGATTGGATACGTTAGTTTGTTTTTAAAAGAAATTAACATTGGTTAGTAGCAATCTTCGGATTCATACTCGTATCGCAAGGTCCAGTTTTTACTACCAACTAGGATACTTTGCAGATTTTGATCACAGATATTGGAAAGCATCAAGCATACTGTCAACAATGGATACAGAAACTGAAGCTATAGTCAAAGACTTTGTCAGTATTCTAGAAGCTCTCACAACGAACTCCGGACCGATAATATCAACTTTAACCAAAATTGCTGAAGAGAACATATCGTGCGCTCAGTACTTTGTTGACGCACTAGAAGCAAGGATAGAAAAATGCATACCCAAGCAAAAGTTGTTTGCATTTTATGCACTGGATTCTATTTGTAAAAATGCAGGTAGCCCATACACTATCTACTTTAGTAGGAATCTATTTTCTCTGTATAAGAAAACATACCTGCTGGTGGATAATGCCACTAGAACAAAACTAATAACACTATTCAAGACGTGGTTAGATCCTAATGATGTTTCCGGTGGATCTACATCTCTGTTTGAGACTACTGCATTGGAAAAAATTGAGCAATTTCTGATAAAAGCAAGTGCCCTTCACCAAAAGAATTTTCAGTCCATGCTTCCAACGCCGACTGTTCCACTATTGCTTAAAGAAATAGATAAACTTACCGGTCTTACTACAGATAGATTGAAAGATGCTCCAAATGATCAAAAATTGAATACGAAGCTGTTAGTACTGTCACAGTTGAAACAGGAGCTTCAGCGGCAGAAGCTGGCACCCGGAGCTTTGAAACAGGTGCAACTACAACTGAAGCAAGTGTTCGCGCAAGATCAACAGTTTTTGAGAGACCAAATGAGACAACAACAGATACAACAGCAACAAATGCAAAAGCAACTCCCTATGGCACCGCAATTTCCATACGGAGACATTGGAAACAATAATTTGCAAACAGGAGATAGCAATCAGAATAATTCTTTTTTTAGTGACAATGGAGATAATTCTACAGGATCTTCGCTATTTGGAAGTAGTACAGGAAGTATTTTGTTCCCTCCAAACTTTCGAGCCATTGAGCAGAACGCTAAGATTACGAAGTTGCAGAGCTTCTACGAAACTCTAGAGGCAGAAGGCATGATATATAAACCTCCCAAAGAGTCTATTGTGACCTTATACTCTAAACTCAGCGGAGACTCCTACACAGAAGACCAAAACAGCAATCATCTCGGTTCTTCAAAACAATTACCCTCTGTCTTCTCTTTGCAAAATATTATCTTGGATTGTAAAGCTTATTTTGCAACAGTACATGTGGATATCCTGAATACTCCTAATATTCAATTTAATCAAAATACTATTGCAAATGACAATCGAATAGTGGAAGAAAATCTAATACACTTTCTTTATAGAGCCAAACCTAACAAATGTAGTATTTGTGGAAAGAGGTTTGGTAATACGGCGGAAGAAAAAAGATTACAAAGTGAACACCTTGACTGGCATTTTAGAATAAATAAAAGAATTAAGGGGTCTGAAAATACTATACAATCAGGATCAACTATTACCAGCACTAGCCAGAAGAATATTCAATCAAGAAATTGGTATATTAATGATGATCAATGGATTGCATTCAAAGAAGAAGAAATTTTAGCTACAAATAGTAGTAAACGTGGCACTGGTCAAATGACGACAGCAGTTCTGGAATCGAATTCAATTATTTCCAACAATAGTGTCAAGCCGATAACTACCTTCAACGATGATGAAAAAATGTTACGAGGAAAATCTGTTGTTGTACCGGAAACCATAGAAGATATGTCTTTCCAATGCCCCATTTGTAAAGAACTGAATACCGCTATCTACGATGAAGAACAGGGAGAGTGGGTCTGGAAAAATGCTCTGGAAGTAGAAGGCAAATATTTCCACGCGACTTGCTACTATGAAGCTGTAAATTCTAGCAAAGATAGCACCTCGCACAGTGGGGATGTCCAATTAGATCTTGAGAAATTAAAATATTTAGTAAATAAATAGTAGTTTCTCCTAACTATGTTTAATAAGACTGGTTCGAAAAATATAGTTTCTTTTTCGGTTAAGACATCTCTAGAGAATGTCAAAATAAATTACAACAGAATTTTTTTTTTTTTTTTTGAACCAAAAATTCCAAATGTGTTGATATTTACTCTGAAAACTGTTTTATAAGTCTTTTTCAAGAAATTTCAATTTTATATTTAGTAGCTAAAATGGCAGATGTAGTCAAAAATAGGTTGCTACTCAAGTCCTTTATAATGGCTTCATATTATTAGATAAGATCTATGAGGTTCTTGTTAATTGATATTTTATTGGTTATTTTATGCAACACACAATTATAGTTTCAAGTTTGATATTTTTCTTTGAATTTTTTGAATTCAAAGTATGGAAAGAAAATACACAGAGCTATAATTATATCTAGTTCTCTGAAAAACTGCTATCACTCATTTGAGAATATTTATATGAATTTTAACCTTAGCAACCAGGCAAGCTTTTTAATTTGTTTAATAAACCCTCTTGATATTTTCCAAGTTATTTTAAACCAACAAAATTTTTTTTTTTTGATACGTTATACCATTTTCTATTGAGTAAAATATATTTTTGAAAACAACAATCATTAATTATATTACTATAAAGTTATTGATTATTCAAAAACTACGATTAAAATAAAACACAATACTTGTTTCCAAACTGCTATCAGTTTTGACCAGTTGGTTTTTAAAAGTTAATGGAAACGCCATTGATCATATCATCAGTATTAGGTTCAAAAGTTGATTCTTATTAATAGTATTTACGAAATAAAAGCAGGAGGCCAACTTTTCAATTACTGTTATTGGGTGTTTAAATATTTCCTTTATTACATGATTGATTTTTGTTGTCTTGCTTTAAAAATGGGAACTTCCAAAAATAAGTTCCAACATCAATTCTGAAAATATTGTTGAGATTTTCGAATAGAATCTGGTTTAGTTTATTTGTGAATGTGTTTTATTTTGGTTCTAAGTTTTTTTGTCATTAATTACATTTTACAGTTTTTATATATACCCGTAGGGATGAGAGACTTTAGAGAGGGCCTTTTTTGAGGGTTTTAACCTTTTGACTCTCTGTTGCAGTCTTGAAGCAATACTACGTATTTTATTGCCTACAACACTGAAAGCTTCCTCTTGATATTTATTTTCTTTAACTTTCTTTCCATAACTTATGAAGAAAGAAGTTATTTGAAGTTTAAACGCCTTATCTACACTGTTAATACTTATACTTTTGTTTAAAGAAATCCAAAAGAGAAATCTTAGAACTGAGAATCATTTTGGCTTCCATTCGTTTTTTGTTACTTATTTTCCTTGCATATTATTTCTGTTTGTTTATTTTCTGGTCCCCATAGGGGATGGGGGTACATTTTGTTTGGTCGTTACAGCCTTTACAGATGCGGCGCCATAATATTGAGGTTGTTTTGTATTTAGACCCGAAATTAAGGGTTCTCTACCAAACAAACAGAAGCTTTACTACTAAGTATCCTATTTAAGAAAACAACTTTATTCAAGCAATCTTGTTATCAATACTTGCTTGAGAGTGCAGTGTCAGTTGACAAGCTTGTTTGAAATTTGCAACCTTAGCTTGTTTGCCACTAATTACATCCCGTTAGTAATTTTGTTGTAAGTTTGCAATAAACTTTTTGTTGGTCGAACCTTGACCTTTGCGAACTCTACAATACCAGCAAGCTTCGGGAATTGTGAAGCTGGTGACATCGCTTATATTCAGGGTGTAATAAAACTGCTTTCGGAAAATTAATCTGCAATTTTTGGCTATACCCTGTTACAGGTTATCATTTCTCTTAAAACGATACTACTGTGAATGGTGATACTGCAACTGAACCTAAAAATTTCTTATGTTATCTTATTGTCTGTATAATGTAGAAGGAAATGCTAAAGGGAGTATATGTTACTATATGTGCCGTTTGGGGACCGATTATGGGTAAGACTAATTTGAAACATTGCTTGCCACAAATTACCTGCTACTGATTATATAAAGACACGTACTAAATATTAGAATGGTTTTCCAGTTGGGTTAGAAAAGAATTCTGAAACTTCTATATATTATTCTGTTGCACTGTGCACATTAACTCTTCTGACATATCTGCCTGGCTTCTAGGTGGTGATTATGATAATTTTGTTCAGATAATAAGATTAAAAATGTATCAAGCAATTAATTTGAAAACTACCATCTTCATCAAATAAACCAACAAAAAAAGATTTTGAATAATTCATCTTTATTAAACTTAATAATGATGAAATAGATGTTAAATGTAAAGCAAAAATATTTAAATCAACACTAGGTCCAACTTCAAAATTTTTGAAGTTGATAAATGCGTTCTCGCTAAATTTGAGTATGTTGGGTTTTTATTTTTTTTTTTTTGTTGGGAAATGAAATGGATCACTTGTTCTACCAAGTTCTATAAAGATCCTGTTTAAATGAAAAAAAATTAAAGTTTCCAAGTTTACTGTTTTTATTTTTGGTACTTTAGCTAAATCAAAACTCGTAGTCATTCTCTTTTATTGAGATGTCTTTTACCATCCCCCTTATCTTGATTTTGAACGTACTCAGTTGAAAATATAATACGATACACGTGGTGTTGTCTTTCATGTCACAGTTATTGCTGCTCTTTTTAAATCTTATTGTCTAATTTTTTCTTAATCTATCTTAGAATTAAAATTTGTTTACTTGTTTCGATCAGTCATGTGGAGCTAAGCGATATTAGTTTTTAACTTGTTTAAGTTTCTTTTCGTCACTTAAATCAAAACTTAAGGGGGTCATTACAAAATATAACATAATAAAATAATTTATGTAAGTTTCTTGTCCATAGGATAATGTAGCTCTGTTGCTTGGCTTTTTGAATACTTTTTCTAAATAGGTGCAAGATAGTTTATTAATTTGACTGCTACTTTTCTGGCATAATTGACAGTTTCCGTTTGGGAAATCGAATACTTGATACAAAATTCAGAATGTTAAACCTAAACTTGAAGAAAAAAATGGGCAAATCTAGGTTATTCCCTTAAAATAAAAGTATTCAAATGGGAATGCAAAATTAATTTGGTAACTCTTATGAAAAAACCAAACAATTTCTCTCAGTTTTATGTTTTGTAGAATGATATATTGAATATTTATTCTTATTTTTTGTCCTTATGAAGGATCATCCCTTTAACAACGGTAAACCACAAGCATTATCATCTTAGAATATTTTCTACTACATTTTTTGAATCTTTAGTCAACACTCTCTACATGATAAATACCAAATATTGAAGTTATAATTTCTTTCATTTCTTGGTCATTTCTAGTTGTTTTTTCAAGTTTTCAATAATCGTATCATCTTTATTAATCTTCCCCATTAGCGAAGTTAATCTCAATTCCCCATCTATAACCTCTTTCGCTAACAAAGAAATAATGTTTCTAGCAATTTTCAAATCTTCATCTTTCTTTTCCAGTAACGCACTGTATTCCTGCATACAATCATTCATATCTTCTATTTTCTTCTCTAGGACATGATTTTTGCTCTTTAATTTTCGTACCTTAGCTTTCAGTATCTTGGGCCGTTTACGAATCAGAGGGTAGCATTCGCTATCCTCGTCAGATATTTTTGATGTCCGTAAAACTTCATTTGCTGACTCGTCGACTACAGAATTTGGATCCTTCGTAGGACCTTTAACTGGGTTATCATTTATCCCTTTCTGCTCTTCTTCATTTGGAAGCCTGAAATCACTTTGTCCTTCCAAATTTTTTTCGTGATTGGAATCACAAACTTTTTCAACAGAAACTGCCATCTCGGTATTGCCTTCGTTGAGGGTATTATATGCACCACTAGCCATCTGCGAGTTGTCTTCAGATGTTTCATTATTCTTGGGTAAGGATGATTGCTTTTGGCTGCTTACTCCTGATACATCCAGCTTCGGTTTTTCCTCAGTATTTACAGCCGTCTCGATCATTGAACTATCCCCATCTAAAGGTTTTAAGTCCGATTTTAGCAATTCTGAACCCATAGAAATTTGTGATCCTAAAGGTCTTTCCTCTGGTAGACCTTCATTTGATATTTCAGGTTTCTCAGATATCGTATTGGTATTTCTGAATTTGCTATCACTGTCATATTTGGACATCTTTAATAAAACTGCAGACTCAGAATAATTGTTCTCAGATCTGTTCACTTGATTGTTTTTAGGTGTTTCTGGAAGATCTACAGTAGCCATCTTGTCGTTTTTTACTATTTTTTCAGTTGATTTTAATATTTGACTGTGTTTAATATTTTCTGGGGCGGGATTATCATTACTGTTTGAGTTATTTGGAGTGTAAACTGATTCTGGTTCCAACGGTATAAAAACATTTGCCTGTTCAGCATTCTCTTTGTCATTTTGAGTAGTTTTTGCGCTTCCAGGAGTATGAACATTTGGTATGTTAATGATTGCCTCGCTAGACTCACCAATATGATCAATCCAATGTTCTTCCTTTTGATCATTTTCCGATCTGTCACAAATTTCATCCGTAACGCTTTCAAATTTGTAATTTGTGACAGGGTTGAAGCTGTAAAATGCAATTCCCAAATTATTTATGAATCGTATTGCTTTTTCTAATGGCCAAATTCTTAAAGGCCTAGTTTTAGGGTGATCATTAAGCATTGATAAAAAATTTCTGCTGTCATGTTTCATAAAATAATCATGAAGACTTCCTCGAAGAATGTAAATATCGTTATTACTTTTAAAGTCATTAACCACATTTGCCTTTAATTTATTGTGAAATATGTCTTTCAGTTTGGCCAAAATTATTTTGTTCTCTTCAGTCGCAAATTTCTCATTTCCATGCTCCCCAATATCGAAGCCAACTGTAGAAAGAGGTAGAATATTAAACCAATCATTTCTCCATTTCATCCTAGCTTCAGAAACGTGATTATCACTTATCACCTTTTGTTCTTCTGATTTTTTAAGGTTAGTCATGTCTGAACTCTTTTTATCAAGTATCCCACTGTCATGCACAAAAGGATATATTGGTCTATTCTGCCTTCCAAGTATATGTTGTGTACTTAAAGCAGTTTTGCTGAGCTCAGGTTTTCCATTTATCTTTCTTTCCCTTGACATGGGATTAATAAAAACCAGATCACGAACTTCCTCTGCTGTTACAATTTCCTTTTTGTTTTCAAAGGTAGACTTCTCTACACTAGCATCTCTGATATCATTCCTCTCAGTATAAGCAACTTTATGTAATAATTTGCCGTTGTTTTTAACAGCAGTCTGTGTTGTATTAGGTATATCCTCAGTCGGATTTTGAATTGCGTAGTTCCCTTTCTGTGTATTTCTATTAGCTAGTTCCATACTTTTATTCAAGTCCATATCGTCAATATCTTCAAATTCGGCTGTCGATTCTCTATCGCTTAGATTTGCATCCAGTGTATCCTTAGACACGCTTGGTAATGTGAACTGGGTTATGGGATTGTGAGTCTTCCTAAATTTTGTGCTTAGTGGTTTTTTTATAGGTGAATATAGAAGCTTATCTTTTTTATGATGTGCTTGGTAAAAGCTTGCCAACGAAGTGTCGTAATTTCGGTACGAACAAACATTATTTGTGCCACTTGTTAATGGATGATCAATTAACGACAAATGTAGTACGATTCCTGATTTTATTGTATCATAAATTGCCTTTCGGTCGTACATTAGTTGTTTTTCAAACTTCTGAAGAATTTCAAGTCTCAAAATCTCATCATACTTTCGTCTTAGATCTACAGGATTTGTAGTGATGCTGGTCTTTGAGATTGTACTTAATTGTCTTCTACTGGGTTTCTTTGGTGTGGTACTTCCTGCTTGTTTGGGATTTTGTGAGTTTTTCAAAATTTCATGTAAAGTGAGATCCTCCATCATTGAGTCTTCACTTTCTTCTTCAGAGGTAGTATCTTCCATTAAGTTTGTAAGGCGAAGAGTTTCTTTATCCTTCTCTAGGTTTGCATCTTCTTGGATCGATTCGGATAGTGGTCTCTGAGGAAAGTGTTCACTTTCCACTATTGACTCTCTTATTTGATTCTGGACTGAATTTCGAGTTTTGTTACGAAGTCCTCTAGAGTAAGGACTCCTCATTTTGTTTGGAATGGTCAGCTCTCTTGAGGCTTCATTCTCCCCAGGAATAGATTCTGAATTCAAAGAAAAGATATTTGATGATTCTTTTGAATTTTTGTATTTTTCGTCCTTGCTTTCTATTTTGGCTCCCTTGGATTTTGAGGCTGAAGCAATTATTTTAGAGTTTTCTTGATCCAAATTTGCCCTGGTATCGTTACTTAGAGGTAGTAAGATAGCATTGGTTTTATTTATTTCCCTATCATTTTTAGTATCATGATTAGAATCCGAAAATTCCAAATCGTTACCTTTTTTTTGAAGCTTTTTTCCCGAAGTGTTGTTTTTAAGCGATGAGCTTCGCTCTGAATCTCGTTCAGCTGTGGTACTTTGGTTAGTTATGAGTCGCTTTTCCACTGACTTGTTATTATCCGATTTCTCACATTCGTTATTTCCTTTCATATCTATCATCGGACTATTGTGTTGTTCTACTGTTGTAAAATGGTTTCCATTGTTAACATGGGCTATACCTGAAAAAACAAACGATTCTGCATTTCCTGGTATTTTTGGGCCCATATTCTTATCTGGCTCAGGTGATTCGTTTTCCTTATACTGCTTTTCAATTTTACCTGTCTTAGCTCCTTTAGTTACATTTGAATATATTTGGCTTTTCTTGGATTTGTCAACTGGTTGACCAATTAAGAAGGAAATGGATAGTTTCTCTCCCAGTTCATTATCATTTTGATCGAAGTTAAGGTTGTTTTCAACTTTACCACTAGATGAATGTGGTGCATTATGGTTTTCATCATTTCCCTTATTACTGTCTATTGTAATACTGGTGGTAAAACTGTTCCCCGTTTCAAAATCAGCTTGCAAATTTACTAGTCGAGGACGTTTCATACCTTCTTTTTGAACTGATACTTCTCCATCATTACTTTCATCTGTCGACAATTTCTCTTTGGTTGCTAGAATGGAATTATTTCTCTTCTGTGGTATGCTAGAAATAACTGGCGTGTCTTTTTCTTCTACAGCTGATTCAAAAGTTTCACTATCCTTTTCATCGTCTTCATTACCGACACCCTCATAGGTACTGGAAATAACGTGGACATTTTCCTTGCTGGAAATACTTTCCGGCCTGGATTGTTGATAATGATTTAGTCCTCCCTTTTTTGTTGAATCTGATAAGCTCAAAGAACTAGGTAACTTTCCACTATTTTGATCAGATGGCAACTTCTGACCTAACTCTGTACCTATAACCTCATTAGGATCTTCATTTGTGGATCCCTTTATTAGACTCTGAGTTGTGGATGGACTGACTGAAATTGCAGAGTCTCTATCAGACTTAGAGTTTCCATCCAGATTAGGTATTATATCTGTTATTGGGACAATATTGCTTGTCTGTTTTACCTTTTTACGTTGTCCATTGAACGCAGTATAGCTGCTATCTTCCAAAATAAACTCTTTCTTGCTAGTTTGATAATATTTTATGGAACTTCCAGCTGTGGTTGATCGTTTTTTAACAGGGATGACGGGTTTTGTTTTTGGATTTTCTAACAGGGGCAGTGCCGATAAATTTAGTTTCATTTTGGTGTCTGTCGACTTTATTGGACTATCCTTCGGCTTGTTGTCATCGCTACAATTTTTATTGTGAGGATTATTATCTTCGGACTTTTTAGAGAGGTCACCAAAAATATTCACAGTTTGAGTTTGAAGCAGCTCATTCACCGTTGTTGTAAAGGGTTTTGAAGTTAATCTGAACGTTTTACTTGACATGGTTTCTGACGGTTCCTTCACACCAACCATATAAGTTCCGTTAATCTGTGGGTTAGCATTTGGAAGAGAGTGAAAATTGTTATCATTGCAGCTTGGAAAAGAAGAAGCCCTTTGTGTAGATCTTTTTGTTTTCAACAAATTTAAGAGAATGTTTTCTTCTTCAGTATCTGATGAAGTGTTTTTCCCCAAAATTGGTTTCATTCTAGTTTTTAGGTGATCTTTGTTTTCATTATTAAAATGAATGGACATAAATGGCTTGACCACTCGTCTTGGAGTGCTAATTCTAGTTTGAGATCCATTTTTATCTATACGAACTGGCCTCATTTTTGGAGTGCGTCTGTTTAAGCTGATGGTCGTGCTGGTGGTCTTGATTGCTTCTATAACTCTCGTTCTCGGTAATGGTGCAACCGATCTATGAAAGTTACGTGAAGGGGACGGAGTCACCGAAACAGAAGGTGTTAGAAGATCTTCACTCATCTGGAATTCTAAATGCGGTTTTCTGTAATGTGTGTAGCTTTTCGCTTTTCCCCACGATTGCCAGATCCAAAACAAGCCGATTTTATCCTCCTGATCTTCTGGTTAGTATGACACGGATTAAAATCTGCAGTCTCTAGAAAGGTGATTAAACCACAATTGTTGGTTAATTCTGGGAGTAGCAATATCGAAAATCTTCGAGGAGGCTTCTTTGAAACGATCGCTAGACAAACTTTCGACTATTCTTCTAGGTGTTCAACTCCGCACAAAATCAAATAAAAGGGGATAAGCCTGTGGTCTTATAATTATGAAGGTAACTTGTGTTTGACGAAGTTGAGATAACTATTATTAGTTTATTTTGTTGCTGTTTAAAGAGTTGTTGCAATGATGCAACTCATCTGGCTACAAATTCCTGATTTATTGAGCATTCCAATAACAAAATCACGTGCCCCGGTTTGTAACAGATCACCATCATAAAATGCATTATAGAGGGTTGATATTTAGTTATTTCCTTTCCCATTGGGAATGAATGGCCTTATTAAAATAAATGGTTATTCAAAATTCCTTGTAAACGCTGTTTTTAAGAGTTTTTTAAGATTTTATCTTTCATGAAGGAAATAGACCGTGGTGTTAAAGTGGTACTACGGTTAAGAAATATAGGGTTCTTGGACTTTTGTAATGTTATTTTCAGTATTTCAAAATATCTGGTAAGCTTTAGAGAACATTTAGATATCTTTTGTTTGGAGTTGCGAGTAAATGTTTTTTCTAGCTGTAATACATGACAGTTTATACAAGAAGTTGGCATAATGTATCAATCAATGTTGAATGTAATTTGGTATAGATTATGATGTCGTGATGCGATATAACAACTCATGAAAATTAGTTATTTGGTTGTTGATGTTTCGTCTCTGCCTAAGCTTTTCTTGTGTAACAAATCCTGTATTTAATTGAAAAAAAAAGACAAGAACTATATAGATCTGCAATGTCAGTATTTTTTTTGTACTCCTCGTGCTTGAGCACACTATATAAGTACATACAATATACCTAGTCGAATAAGATATACTTAACTTAGGATAGACCCTTGCAAAGCTATTGAGAAGGAAAGACTAAGAATATCACGTGATTGTTTGTTACTAGGACAGTTGTTTTATCGGGTGAGCTTACAGAAGCCAAAAAGGTCAAAAATTTAAACTAAATTGGACTCAGATGGTAATTAAGAGTGGCGGTAGCAAAAATTCTACGCTAGCTCCGAAAGCTTTCAAGTCTTACATATTTCGTGAGGACACCCTTTCAGTGTCGTGTACTACGGAAACCCTGTTCACGTGCCCAGTTCAGAAACGAAAGAATGCATGGTGTTCTTGCCTACATTGGAGACCATAAAAAAGGCTGAAAAAAACTGGTTCGCGATTTTCATTTTGTACTCAAATTTGAAAATGTTTCTTGCAAGAAACACTAGTGCTAAGTTCCTTGTCGTTAGACGCTAGTAAATTTCTGTATAGCACTGTCCTTCTTGTAGTGTATCATTAAACACTCAAATCTTCTAATCATTGTGTTATAATCTGAAATTTTAAGAATATTAAAACACCACGTTATGCGTTAATTTTGAGGTCAGCAAAAAGCATAAAATATGATAACCAAACTGAGGAACAAAAAGAGAATATTGTGGATTTCTCAATCGAAACCATATTCACTGAAAATCATTTGTTTTCATTTTCTTACTTTTATTGACTATTTACAGCTTTTCCTTACCCAAACCCATATTTGAAGCTAGAATATTTATCTTTCAGGAGATAACAAAGACCCATACCCATCCGAAACTTCCATGTGACGACTATTCATTGCATATTTACCCTGTTTAGGTAAAAGCAATAATTATTTTTGGTACTGCATAAAGCCCCTTTATTCTTTATACACAGCTTGGAACTTACTTTTTAGGACTAAACCTAAGTTGTGGAAGTGGCATAAATTACATTACTTGTTTGTTTGTTTACATTTCAAGGTTGCGAGGTCACGTCATTATGCACTCGTCAGTAGTGATTGGCAGTCAAAACATGCCAATCACTAAAACGTATATGCCATTATATTTCTGCCAGTAACTCCGACAGAACAAAAAATGTTTAGCCACTTACAAATTTATGTAGAGCTGACTTTTATTGAATTGAATCACTACTCTGGCTTCTCCTTAAAATCCTTTCGTAATGTAAAATAGCGTGACAACATTTAGATGATATTTACTGCTTACTTCCGTCATTATATAAATGAATTTATAACAGATAAACCCATCAGTTTATATTCCTCACTCTTACCTCAAAGTGGTAAAAAAGTGATTTAAATAAAGACTGGTATGTTGTAGGAATATCGTTAAAATCCAACATTCGAACTGGGTAATTTAAGCTTAATTCTTACCTAAAGCGCTCAAAATATCTTTCCAAACCGCATCCGGAGATTGAGAGGCATCTACACCAGACCAAATGCCGGTTTTTTTGTAGAAGTCCACAATTGGTTCGGTCTGTTCATGATAAGCGTTCAATCTCTTCATCAAAGCTTCGGCATTGTCATCAGATCTTTGAACCAATGGCTCCCCGGTAATGTCATCCTTCATGTCAACCTTTGGTGGGTTGAAAATTTTGTGGTATGATCTACCGGAAGCTGGGTGGACTAATCTACCAGTGATTCTGGCGACAAGTAAATCGTCTTCAATTTGCAATTCAACAGCTTTTTCTAGTGGTCTGTTTTGCTCCTTCAACATTTCATCCAACTTCTCAGCTTGTGGAATGGTTCTTGGGAACCCGTCTAAGATGAAACCGTTCTTACACTCTTGGTTGTTGAGCAATTCGTCTTTGATCATGTTGATCATGATGTCGTCAGAAACAAGACCACCTTGGTCCATGATTTTCTTGGCCTCTTTACCCAATTCAGTTCCCCTTGCGACATGCGATCTCAACATATCACCAGTAGCCAAATGGCCAGCTCCAAAACGTTCCTTTAGGTTTGGTGCTTGTGTTCCTTTTCCAGCACCTGGTGGTCCAATAAGAACCATTCTTACTGAGCCTTGAGCGGAGTCCGTTGACATTTTCGTTGGATTTGTCTGTTCAATTGTGGGATGAAAGTCTCGTACTGTCTTCAATTTCGATCTAAAATTGATTCAACTGTACTTTAAAATTACCACTATGGATTTATGACCTAAAGTTTGTTTCGTTCCTATAGGAGAAAGGGTTGTTCTTATTCGACGGAGTACATTTTTTTGTCTTTTTTTTTTCAGGTATCATCAGCTATTGGCCGTGACTAAATTTTTGTTCGTGTAACGAGATTCATCTAAAGAATTTAAAAGAAACCGCGACCGAAAGATCTCAATGTTAAGTTAAACATATCAAGAAGCTTCTTTTTCCGGTTTGAGTTGCGAAAACTTTTTGGGGGGTTCTTATAGGTAACTGATGATTATAGAAGCAAGTTCAAATATAGAAAGCATTTGTCGTCTCCTTAAAGTAAGTACAGTGCGAATCTTTACAAAGTAAACTTATTGCTGCTAGACTTGACTGGTTCGGACAGTAGAATATCACCGTTTGTCAAAGTTATCTTTGAGTGGAGGACATAGCCATTATTCTTGGTCTCTGATGCTCCAAATGCAACCTAAAATTAATCAAGAAAATCACAACTAAATATAAAATATAAATTAAATTTCAACATGAGAGCCAATTCTTGCAGGTGATTTTGAGGAGGGAAAAAATAGTAGTTTTTAGAAGTAATATTCAACAATAGCCAACCAGTTCTGTATGTAATTGGCTTTGAAACGCCGAACCATAAAGGGCTCATTTTATTAAAGCTTTGCACAACGGTTAGAAGCTGATGTTGGCAATATCTGCTCCGCCTACATATATTGCCGCTTCCAGTTTTGCCTTTAGCCACCAATAATGCACAAGTTGGTTACTCTAAGAGAATTAAAGTTTGAGATATGCTCCAACAAGAGAAGAGTAAGAATTTTTTGCTCTCCGAACAAACCCGGCTGAGTTCTAAATTTTTGAGTAACACACCTCTTCTTTGGTATTGGCATTGTCCCCTTCAATATATGTGGGTTGTTATTTGTACTTTTCAACAGTCGCTTCAAATGCATTCTTAAGCTTGGTATATTAAACATCAGACCGTAAAAGCCACAATCATTGTGGGTGGTGCTGAGCTTGTGATACATATAGCCCTGAGTTAGACTTGGTTCAATACATGTGGTTTTCATACCACGCCGTAAAAGTTATAAAGGATGTTGTCCATGTGATCGATGGTTTGTGCCTCCACGATTGTGCTACACTCTCTGCTCCGTGCTGCCGATGACCCTAATGTTAGAAAACAATAGGCTTTGAAAATTTAGGGCCAATCCAGGATCCGGTGAAAAACATTTCTTTATGCCTTTTATAGCAAACACTGTTGTTGCCTTATCATTGGTCATGTGACTGGTAATTCCGAAAAAGAGTTTCGAACCTGTGCTCACCATGATCTGTTTAGCTGATTGCGGAGAAAAATATGTCCGCGTTGTTGGTAGTAAGTTACTACTTTCTTGAGACTGGTACGTGGACCTAATACTTCTTTTTGTTGCCTTTTTTCCGAGGTTTTCTTAACGGAGAAATTTCCATATATATACATATCATTTTCCCCTTTGACTAAAATCAAGGTAAAAAGGGCCGGAAAAAAAATTCCTACCCAGGAGCAAAAGTTGTTTGAAAGTCACTGAGGATTAACACAACCACATCCGTATATTTGGGCTTATTAACCAACACACACACACACACACACACACACACACACACACATCAAACACTGAACTCAACGATTAGAGAGGTGTATATATAAGCTAATTGGAATAATAGTAACAGAGTAGTTATTGGAATTAACAAACTCCACTCGGAGAGCTGCGAAACTTCAACATTAAGGAATGGTGTTCGGATACAAGAAAGAACGCAGAGTTCCAGATCTGTCTAGATATGATTACTACTATCAGAAGGAACCAGACTACAACAAAAGCAGGCGGCTAAGCGCGGCTGCTGCTTTTGCTGCCAGTGCCAGCTCCCGTGATTTGGCAGGAGAGAATATGTCAGGCAATCGAACCCAATCAATAACGTCCAATGCTTCAAGACCACAGACGCGCAATTCAAAGGTTAAACGTAATAGCACTGTTACAGGTAGCACAACAAACTATAGATCATATTCACTTCGTGGTCAGCCAAACAACAAGGGCTCCGATCCACGGAGATTGAACTCCCTAACTTCAAACTCTGGAAGACAAACTTCAGTGACTCGGCGCAAGATAAGTAATAATGCAGCAAACAATAATAATAATTCTAGGGCCAACTCAATAACGGTTCAAACTACAGAAGTTCGTGACCCTCAAGGTCGTACAAGGTCCATAACGAGGAAAACTGTTAGGAGGGTTAATGGTTATGAGGTGGTTGAGACGACCACAACAACGACGAAGGCAATCCCATCGACTGATCCAGAGACTCATTTTGATGAATTTAGTGGTAATTATGTAATTCAAGAGGAAGAAGATGGTGTGAATGACTTGGATGAAATGTTACTCCCTGTGGAAGACCAATATACAGATAGCGAAACTAGTGTTATGGCATCTCCAACAATTCCACATGAACATGCTTATAACGCATTAACAAAAAACAAAGATCTCCATAGTTCGAGAGATCAAATTCCACTGGATCAGACAAGCAGCATTTCAAAATTCTCGGATGCTATGGATTATATTCCTACACAAACAGAACAACCAGCAAAAAAGAAAGTTGTCAGAAAAAAACGAGTCACTTCTGCAGCAGTTAATATTCCAAAAGCAAACCCCTCCGTTCCTTCTCAGCGATCGAATACAATGGATTCCTATTCCAGTCGCAGGGCCCATGCAAAGGCCAAGAACGCTACAGAACCAAAAAAAGCTCTTACACAAGAAGAGATGTATGCTAAGGCTTTGCAAATAGCCCAAAATAAAGTGTACAATACCAATAATGCTGATATCGGTTTAGATAATAAGAAGGATACCAAGAGTCATATGTCGAAAAGACTAACCCTGCGGGACTCTTCCTTGCAGGAACCAGTCAATAAAACGCCGACTACCACCCCTCAAAGGACTAGATCTTTGTCTTTGTCACAATCCAAGTTTAGTTCTTTATTCCATAAGAAAACAACCAACGAAGCACCACCTCTTCCTTCAAATGCAGCGGCTATGGTGTCAGCTGCCCCTTCACCCAAGAAATCAAAAAATACGAACCCAACTAAACCACTACCCAGCGAGCCATCAAAGCAATTCATGTCTGATGAGGACATGTATGCAAAGGCTCTTGCGATTGCACAAAAAAAATACAATGATTCTCAGTTAGCAAATGGAGGAAATGTTGAGAAACCAACGGTAGCAGCAACAAAGCCAACGAACTTTGACTCAAAAGCCAATCATAAGAAATTAAAAACATCTTCTGAATTTACACACGTCAATTCTTCATCAAAACCTGTTAGTTCAGTTCCTGAGGCAACTTTAATGGCAGCAGAACCAATTTCAGTGCCATTAAAATCTAACAATATGGAACCAGAAATTTCTAGTGCGGAAAACATTCAAGCTGTGTCATCTGATACAGCTATTGCTGATGTTCCAGAACCAGCTATAATTTCAAATCAAGAAAATCATGGTAGCACCTTTTTAAAAAGGAACAAGACAGTCGAGAGTCAGGGGCATACGATAGTATCTTCCGTAGGACCAATAAGCCACAGTGATCAATTTAGCGGGATGCAAAAATCTGCGATGCCTGTTGACGGGCATCCACATCATTCCAAGTCGAAATTCAAGAACATGTTTGATAAGGTTGTTCAATTTTCCAATGAAAATTCAGGTTACCAACCATCCAAGAAAGAGAGAGCAAAATTGGAGGAGGAGAAATCCAGGGCTTTGGAACAGCAAAGACTTCAACAGGAAATCGCAACTGTTGAATCTCCCCTAATACCTGTACAGAAAACAGTGGAAAGAACTAGAACAACTAGTATGGGCAGTCATGGGGCTGCAACAACCAAGCCAGTAGAAGTGAACCTGCATGAATTTCATCAGATTCCTGTCCATGTCCATCCAGATATTACTCTAGTCAGCGACGATGTCAGTGTAAGTTCTTTTGAGAGGAAAAATGTTGGAGAATCTGGCCACGTTATTGAAGCCAATTCAAAAAGTGGAAGAATGGGGTCAAATTTAAGTTTCGTATCGGGACCTAAAAACTCTTCGCATAGTATGAAGAGTTCCTTAAGAGATTTACAACCACCAGGTGCGTTCCTTGATGCAGGAACTGTTTCAAGTAGTTCTAATGGCTTAGGAGGTCATCCAGTACATCCTATTATTACGCCAGTCACAGACATTTCAGGAATGCAAGAACATGTTAATTCAAGTAAAACTCCATTAGCACCGGCTCTTCAAGATCAAGTAAAGAAAACTGCTGCCACAGTTTCCAATCCTGGCAAAGCAGAAGGGAAAACTAAACCAGGGTTCTTTGCCAGAATATTCAGGCGCTAGGCAAAGATTTTCCGCCAGGGAAAGGGACATCAAAATGAAAAGAATTCAAATTTGAGCCCAAATTATGTTTCTACTTCCACAATTCAATTCGTCGTTAATCTTAATTTTAATTTTAGTTTCAATTACAGAACCTTTTTAGTTATAGTATTCTCTCCATAATTTTGTACATCTTAATGACAACATTTGAAAAACAATTTCGAAAACTATTCATTATTAGTTAACTACATTATATCCCCCCTAAATATGACCCTAAATATTTTACAATTCTTGTGATGGTTTTCCTGCCTTTGCAGACTTCTTTGGCAACAAGTTTTGGTGAATGTTTGGCAAGACACCACCTTGAGCAATTGTGACATTTCCTAGTAGTTTGTTCAGTTCATCATCATTTCTGATAGCCAACTGTAGATGTCTTGGGATGATTCTTGTCTTCTTGTTGTCTCTTGCAGCGTTACCAGCCAATTCCAGGATTTCGGCTGCAAGATATTCTAGAACAGCAGTCAAATAGACTGGAGCACCGGAACCAACTCTTTGTGCGTAATTGCCCTTTCTTAGCAATCTGTGGACTCTACCGACTGGGAAAGTTAGACCAGCCTTAGCAGATCTGCTTTGAGAAGCCTTAGCAGTAGAACCAGCTTTACCACCTTTTCCTGACATTTTCTGATTTTGTGAGATATGAGATTTGTATACTTTTGCGTCTTACAGCTGAAGTTATTGACGGTTTAGAAGAACATTGGAAACGTGAGATTGTTACGATCACATCTGCAGCATCTCTTTATATACCTCTGCTACTCCAGGGCCTCCTTCTTCTCTTGCCAACTTCCCCTCATGGTCGTTCTTATTTTTTCGCGCGCACCTGCGAAATACCTGGAACGCTAGTTATGTGGTTTATTAGATCACTCTCATTTCAAATCTGTTGAAACCGAGACGCTTTTCTTAAGTATGGATATTCGTGCTCAACACCGAAAAGGGAAATGCCATTCTGAAAATTACACCTTCCCCGGCGTATATTTAGGAACGAAACGTGAAAATCATGTGCCAGTTACGATATTAAGATTATAGAAAACGGTATATAAAGGGCATACATCGCCTAGAGGTAAAACGAGACTTAGATCGATGTCCCGGTTATTTTAAGACTGTCAACAAACTGTTCCATACAAGCACAAACATTTAGATATAATAAGCATGTCTGCCAAAGCCGAGAAAAAGCCAGCCTCCAAGGCCCCAGCTGAGAAGAAACCAGCTGCCAAGAAGACCTCCGCTTCCACGGACACCAAGAAGAGATCAAAGGTTAGAAAGGAGACCTACTCCTCGTACATCTACAAGGTTTTGAAGCAAACACATCCAGACACTGGTATCTCGCAGAAGTCCATGTCTATTTTAAACTCCTTCGTCAACGACATTTTCGAGAGAATCGCTACCGAAGCTTCCAAACTAGCTGCTTACAACAAGAAGTCAACTATCTCAGCAAGAGAGATTC
The DNA here is from genome assembly GCA_030705145.1 of Hagleromyces aurorensis. Classification (NCBI taxonomy): domain Eukaryota; kingdom Fungi; phylum Ascomycota; class Saccharomycetes; order Saccharomycetales; family Saccharomycetaceae; genus Hagleromyces; species Hagleromyces aurorensis. Next base: position 35,176 of record JANIWU010000037.1, on the reverse strand, counting down.
AAACCGCTGTTAGATTGATTCTACCGGGCGAATTGGCTAAGCACGCTGTTTCTGAAGGTACCAGAGCAGTCACGAAGTACTCTTCGTCTACTCAAGCTTAAATTTGTATGATTATATATGGTGTAATGGGGTTTACGTTTTAAAAAGATTCGTTTTCTTTCTAATGGTCTGTATGTGCGTGGCTAAATGCCAGCAATGTTTACTTTCTATGCTAGTGTTTTCTTGTTTATTTGAAGAACTGTTTAAATTTCTGTGTGATGTAAATCATCCGTCGTGAAAATGTAATATATTTGAACTAAATATAAACACTGGATGTAGATAGCACACAACTGAAAAGTACTCATTTGTGCAAACAGAACACACTCTTGCACTCCTATGTACAACAGATTTAGTACAAACTTCTTATGATAATATGGAGGATCCTTACTAATGTATTTTTCTGTCGCTCGGATAATAGGCGTCATTTTGACATTTCTGGCAATTCTACATTATTAAGACGGGGTTCCAGCACCCTATGAGTGTTGAACGGCTCGAAAAGCATTAATTTCATGCCAATCATGGCCTTGTAGCACCCTGGCAACTGTAGACACGCCAAGCGATAATGAGGTTGCTTGAGACTCACTGTATCACATTCTGAACAGCTAGAATGCCACCTTGAAATTCAGAAACTCAATTCGCAGAGGCCAGTGTATGAGCAGACAAGAGCAAAACAAAGAATAAGACGATTTATACACCGTGTAAGGCTGGTCTCATATAACTACTAGACTGGCCTGAACGCAAACGATAATCCCAATCACTGGGCCCATTGTGTTCGCAACAATATCATTGGATCAGATGCCCTCCATAACATGGGCCGAGTCTCCAAAACTCAGAAGTGACATATCGTGTAAAAATAACCGACATTGATAAGTTCGAACTCATTGTACCCATCTCCACTTGACGGACCCAATTGGCTACATTATACAATACTCAAGCTCTTTTTCATATAGATTACTAACAACACTTCACCCTATTGGCCAGGGCGCAAAATTTTAGTCGGGTAAGTAAATCTAGCGGTCTAGAAAAATTCGAAGGGTTTGTACTTAAGGAAAGTTCCTGTTTTATCAAACCGGCAGAGAATCCAATGTTCTGCGTTATCGAAGCAATAGCTATAACAGAGGCAAAAGAGTGTAATCTGTAGACCGTGCTGAGGACACATATACTTCGCTGTCAAAGAAAGGTGTTGTGCGACAGGAACATTTTTCAATTCATAGGACTTAGAATTACTTGCTCACGGGTGGGATTGACACGTTTTTCCAGACATTATTGACAGGAAAGGCTGAGCTATCGGGTTCTTGTAACAGGTCTTCGGAGAGAAATAAGGTGACCGTGAACGCAAGATCATAAAGCAAATAGAGCCACAAACGAGTGAACGCATTACCTGTGTAGATTACTACCGACGCCATAGAAATTCTGTTATCAGAGATATAAGACAACCTAATGTCAGTCGTTGCTCTGAAAAACGCAGTCGCAGGACTGTTTTCGAAGAGTTCCGATAATCAAGGAGCGGCACCACTTTTAACGAGTGATACTGCGTCAACGGGTTCCAGGTCTTCACCCTCTTATGGGACGAACCAAAACAATAACGGGGATTTAGAGTACGGATTTAACAGTCAGCATAAGAATGGAGATAAGGAGGAAGGCAGTGAAAAGCTGTCGATCATGGGAATCTTCAACTCTGTAGACCCTAGAGTCATTTCGGATCTTATCATCGGACTCAGCGATGGTCTTACAGTTCCGTTCGCCTTGACAGCTGGTTTGTCTTCATTAGGCGATTCAAAACTAGTCATCACCGGTGGGTTTGCCGAATTGATATCTGGTGCAATTTCAATGGGTCTAGGTGGCTATCTGGGTGCCAAGAGTGAGTCTGATTATTATCACGCCGAGGTCAAACAGGAGAAGAGGAAATTTTACGAAAGTGCCAATCTAATCAATCACGAAATAGAAGATATTCTGTTAGATATCAACCCAAATTTTTCTGATGAGACCATAATCTCTTTTATCAAAGACTTGCAGAGGACGCCAGAAATAATGGTGGACTTCATTATTAGATATGGACGTGGTCTGGAAGAACCAGCGGAAAATAGGCAATTTGTTAGTGCCATAACTATTGGTGGAGGATATTTGGCAGGTGGCCTGGTGCCATTAATACCTTACTTCTTTGTGGATGAAGTGGGGACAGGACTGATTTACTCGATTTTAGTGATGGCCATAACTCTATTTTGGTTCGGCTATTTCAAGACACAGCTCTCAATGGGTGACAACTGTACGATTGGGAAAAAAGTCAATGAGGGTTTCCAAATGGTTGTGGTTGGAGGTGTTGCTGCGGGAGCAGCATGGTTTTTTGTTAAAGTTTTAGGATAAGCTTATATTAGTTGCTTCATTGGCCGTATCTCAGCCATTTATTTTGAATCCAGATTCAAAATAAATCTAACTGTGCAAATATTGGCTCTCGATCTGACCTCCAAAAACATTAATAATTTACTTTTACAATCACGATTGTGGCAAGGTGCACCGAGTTCGAGTTATAGATATTAACTCATAATAATATTCAGTTGAAAAATGTTAATAATAATTGTCTAGTGGTTGCATACAAACAGTCGTTACTTCGAATTATAAACTTGATATTTTCAACTTGTAAACTGGCAGTGTCAATAACGAAGGTGTTACTTTCCTGTGCATTCTATTATCTCTAGTTATGCGTCCATGGGCTCCTAAATTGATTCACAAAAAGATGAGAATAATAACACTTTGATTTTCAGGGCCTACAGTGGTTGAGTTTAGATCTTAAACTAACAACAAATTAGCACCTAAGGTCTTCGAATGCAAAAGAAATGCACAGGCCAAGAAACGTCAGATTTACACAACAGAAGTTATTTAAGGAATTCACAACGAGGCATAATGATTTCTATAGGTTAGTTCCAAATATGTCTATCTTTTGTTATTTCATGTACATTATTTATCATTAATATAACAGACGTATCTGATACGCATAAGCGCGTTCCGGAGATATCCCACTGGAGCCCTACGTTTATGGAGAGAATAATCTCCCTACAGTATGTCAAACTACGTAAGCCTTAATAAACACCCTGTTGTCCTCAAACAAGCATTTGGTAGAGTTTGCTCTCTTTAATGAAAATCCTGGCAAGCTATGCTTGCCATAAGTGGAAACAGCGCCCAATCTAAGCGAGTGCCAATTAGCAGGTGTAAAGCGGTTACGAGAGCTGAATAGCTCCGCCCAACTTCAACTATTTTGACTCGAGAATTGTCTTGAGAGTCTCAACGTCAAACATGGTGGCGCCGTCCTTCAGCACATTAGCCAATGTAACCAGGGACTTGTTCGTGAAATCTGGCGCATCTCGTATCATGTTTATGTCGTCACCATAGGTCTCAAAAATTAGCCCTAGATATTTGTTCTTCAATGTGCTATCGATTTTCATATCCTCGCCCACACCAAAGTCTCTTTCTGCAATGCCCTTGAGTTGCAGTTTGTCCTTTTGCAGTTCCGATTCCACTTTATTCAGATCTACATCTGTATTTTTGTTACCACGTCTGGCACCATGGAGGTCTGTTGTAGTGAACTTTATTTCTTGAAGCTTTTGCTTGGTTTCCTCACTTAACGTCTCGCTCTGGAATTTGGATTGTTGCTCCTTCAGATCTGCATCTTCTTCGTCCGTGAGCTGGATGTCATCTAGTTGGTCAGCACTAGCAGTTATATTTGCATCTTTGTTCTCGTTATCAGAGTCCGAGCTGGAACTGGAGCTAGAGCTAGAGCTGTCAGATTCAGAATCTGAGACGTCTAGAGTTCTTCTTTTCTTTCTCCTTCTATTTTTTTTTGCGGCAGTATTACCAGCAGCAATATCAGCCATTGAATCAGTAATTTATTGTGGATTGATGACGGGAGCCAAGGCTGTGTAGGTCGTCCGCAGCCGTTGCAATCTATGTCCTCTTTTCAACATCTCATCTCTCCTAGATGCCTGTCCGGCTTCTGCTCATCGGTAATTGGAAAAAAAACTTCAGCTTTCGGGTCAGAAAAAGTCCGGGTAGCATATATGACGCCGGCTGATAAAAAATGAATACTGATAGGATACAAATAGCATTAACCAAATCATTGAAGGCTATTTACTGTTATAACACTCTGTCCTGCCAAGAAACGTTTTGGTTATGGATCCAGTTCACGTTAACAACGTCAAGCACGACTGGTCAAATTTCCAAGAAAATTATTGCACCAAACTGACGGAACTAAATTATATCTGCTAACTAGAAGTGTATAAAAATATTATTCATTACCTTAGATCATGAGGGCATGCTAAAGCACAGTTTAGCATCCATTAGTAGTCTTGAAAGACCGACCAACGTGCCTATGAAGGATGAAAAAATCTACGTCGTTGTTGAACCAGCCTGCACCTTTAACTGACATTACTTAGAAGTGTGCCTACAGGGCGATGTACTCAGTCTCAAACAGGACAGTCTTTGAAACATACGCACAATTCACCCTCGTTTACCGCTGACCATGCCTCCACACAGAAATTAGACTAGTTTCTTGGTTATGGCAGGGCACGCACATGGAAGATCCAGAAAACCACGACTTATACCGTAAAAATAATATACAATGTATCTAGGACACGTGTAAGACACGCGTAGAGGTGGGAACTCGCAGCCAGAGAGTCTTAACGACTTTCTCTCAGATTCTTCTTCTGCCTCCTCTCGTTCTTCTTTATCAAAAGCTTTCTCTCTCTCCTGCCAAGCGTTCTTGGGTCGATCAACTCGTCCTCAGTGCCCTTGACCTTGTCGTCGACTTCCACCAGCCACTGGCTGTCCAGCTTCTTGTTGGCACCTTTGTAACCCCATTTTGGAACCCATTCACCTGTGGCCTCATCATACACCATTTTGCCAGTCTTTTCCTTGGATCTGATGCCCTTCTTGGCAGCAAATTGCTCCCACTTCGTTGGGGCCTTTGGCTTAGGTAGTGGCTTTTCTCTTGGCAACTCAGTTGTAGGATCAGGCAGCTGGATCAGAGTCATACTAGCACCCTGGCCTGTGGAATTACTTGAGTTGGAGTCTGTGGTGGTCTTTATAGGCAACGAAAGTATCTGATTAATCAGCAGCTGTACATTATCACGCGTATGAATTCTAATATTTTCTTCACGCTTGTCATTGGATGGGGCAAAGTCGTCCTTATCGATGACATTCGTATCAAAGACCGTTAGATTACCTAGGTCGAACGTGACGGGAATAGGCTTCTCAACGGTGACTGGTAAACTCTTATAATCTTTCACTTCTGACATCTTAATGCAAAATAATAGTCCACGGAGTACAAAGAGCTTTTGGGTATCCTTACTTAGTTCAAATTGGGTTCCCCAGTTATGGCGCTATAACTATATGCATAAAATTTTTCGAGATGGGCATCTCAAAAATGGAGGGCAAATAGCGATGAGGCACGTGATTCCAAGGCTGGACAAACTCATCTGTACAGATGATATCCATCGGAACAACCAGAAGGCCATGCGTATGACAAAATAGACTAACTAGTCGGCAGCCAATTAGCTACAGTATTTTTGACTTTATGTTTAGCTTTTACTGAATATTTGAGAAAAACCATTTAGTCTTTTTAATTAGCTCGCAAAGTAATGATGCTCTGCTGTGGATTTTCATGAAAAGCGTTGATATGCTAGTGAAGCCTTCCAAAAATACCCTTTCCTCAACTTAGGGAGCTTCAATTACCGGAGATTAAACGGCTCCTAAAAATTGCATATTTAAAATGATAAGGCTCAATTATCTTGTGCAGGGTGTCTTGAAAAAGCCCTGACCACCCAGAAACTTCAGAAAATTTAACAAGTACCACTAAATCGGTAGCTTTACATTAAAAAATGGGACTAATTTGTCTAAAAATTATTGATTAAAAGTAAAATTTTTGCGTACTTCCGTTTTCGAACTTCAATGCGATAGTCTCAATGAATCATCAGAATTCAAAGATGAGCCATACTTATAATAGAAGGACTGTTCAGTATAAATGAACAAAATAAATTGGTCACAATGGTCCCAAAATATTATAATCTTGATGGATTATTAGTATTGTAACAAATTTCGCTCTGTACAGATGGTCGCTCCAAAGGCGGTAAAATTCTCTTCAAGATTGCTTTTCGCTTCATCTTGGACTTTAAAACTGTAATCAATATCAAAGAAGTGAGGACTTTATATAATCAGGAGTATATTTAAAATCACCTCCTTCTGGTTTTAAGACCAGTTTCGAAGCTCACTTCGGTCTATTTATTATAAATTATTACTTGCAACTGTCTTTGGTTACACTGAAAGTTAGCCTAGGTAATACTAATCATTATTTTATATATATAAAACTTATACCAGAAGAATATCAAAAACCAAATATCCTATTGGCAACTTTCAAACTAATATTCGTGCTGTACACCTCTCTATTTTCAGAAACAAGCTTTTTACTATGGTCCATCGAAATATAGTAGTCTTTCAAAATATCCAAATTTGTGGGACATATAGAGCTATTGATATTCTGTATTTGGCCATTCTCAAGAACACACATTGTTGCCAAAACCTTCATAATATAACTATTATAACTGACGAGAATAAGTTCCAAAATCTCAAATGCCAACCCCAAGAAAATTGGCAGTTGATTTAGAGTTTTATCGTACATCATTTCAAGATGTTTCGCGAGAACATCCTTTTTCACATTTGAATTAGATCGATTTGAAAGATGCCTCAAATGCATACCACTGTCTTTTTGTAGATATTTGAGATCATCCAGAAATTTTTGTACAGAGAGGAAGTTTTCAATCAACTGCGTCACATATCTCAATATTTTCTCATTTAGTTCTTGTTTACAAATTCGAAGGATTTCGATTTTTTGTTTTTCTAGCTCTTGTCTCCTTTCCTGATACCTTTGCTGAAAGTCGATTGATATCGAATTTTTATCACAGAACATGAAGTTTTTCCAGTTTTCCAAAATTTTTATGTTGACTTCAACAATACAATGTATTTTCCCTTGCTTTAGCATTCTTGGTAGTTCTTTGAGTTTTCTAAACAATCTATTGAATTCTTCAATAGTGGATACCAGTGGTAGATCTGAGAGCTTTAACCACTCTTTCTTTTTATCGGAGTTTTTTTGTTGAAATGGTCTCTCTGGGAAATAAAATGATTCCTCCACCTCTGAGGATTTAGTATAGTAACTAGAGCGTTGATCAAACTCTTCGGCAATATTTTCTCGTGATGATGCTTCTGCGGCATCTATATATTGTACAGAATTTTGATTCACAGGAAGTGAAAAATACTCTTTAGTTGGATTTTCATAATTCTGGATTATCTCTGAGGGCGTCAAACTAAAATCATACATAGTATTATTATCAAAATCATTAATTTCATTCATTAGATCACTTTTAAAGTCAGAAAATTGTTTGGCTGCACTTTTTAAATTCTCTTTTAATAACCCTTCAAGATTCTTCCCAGTTTCTGCCAAATTGTTCACGATTAAATTCCATTCCAAAATTCTTTGAATGGGCAGCTGAAACAATTCATGCAACTCCTGCTGTTTTGCTTTTTTCAGACATTCAAGATACCAGTTATGAAAGTGAATATGTTGGCGTTTTTCCAATAAAGCCAAAATTTCCATCTGCTTTTTATGCGCAATAGCATAGTTCAAATAAGTTGTACGGGCTCTCAATAAATGTGACATTATTATAGTACCAAAATCAATTTTAGCATTCTTCAAAGAGCCTAAGACTATTTTATTCTTTAAAAAATCAACCTCTTTGTTGTTACCATTCTCTAATCCAAGGGAACTGTAAATTTCCTTGAGGAATATCTCACTAACAAACGCTATAGTTTCAATATTACCAAATAGAAGTACTTGTCCGTTATCATGTAACTGTTCCAGTGCATTATTTAATATATGATCTCTTTTCAAATTATCCCGATATTCGACCAAAAGTGACAAAGAGTATAGATAATTTTCTTCGGATTTACAAAGTTCAAGCAAAAGCAACATTATATTTTGAAAGCTTTCTTCTTCATTGAATTGAACTGTATTATTTGGAATATTTTCCTTTTTTTGATCCTTTTCATCCGTGAGGGCTATGTTTTTTGATATACTGGAATATCTGTCATTTGCTGATCCTTCCGCACTTGATGATTTGAATATGACACTTTTCGACTGGTTGTTCACATTTTCAAACTGTGTGTGTGGTAACTTATAATCGTCTTTGTGAAAATAGTCGTTCTTATAATCTCTGATTGGTGTAAGTAAATTGGAGGTCGGATAAAAAAAGTCTCTTGCTACGCTCGAATATCTAGACATCAGATGATACCTTAAAATCCAAAAATTCGATCCCCACTGTAAAGTATTTAGATACTCAAAATTTGACAATTCGAAATGTGATGCATTGTATACTTATTTATTTTCATCTTTTTCATTTTCACGTTCTTCTTTTTTATAGTTGATGCAAATTCACCATTGTATAAGCGATGTTACAGAGTTGTTTCACCTAAATTCCACCTAAAAAAAAGATATATTATGAAAGTAAAACAAATAATCCAAATTCAATCAATAATTACTTGAGAAGATTCTAGTCCACCCCTTCCAATAAAATCGGTAACGATCTTGAAACGGTCTCTACGTTGACTAGAATGAGAGAGGGCCGCCTGTAGAATGTCTAATTTCTCATGAGTTTTCTTCTGACCTTCAACTAGCTTCTCAGATGTATCCTGTTCAATGCGACAGCTAGGACATCTAAAAAGTCTGTCCTCACGATCTTTTCCGATTTCTTCTTCATTGAGACACTTTTTGTGATATTGATGTTCACATTTGAAATATACTATCGGTAATTCCAAATTTGTACCACACAGTGAACAAGTGGAATCCTTTATTTTGATAATTTGTGGTTTTTCATTACTGTTGATAATCTTCAATTTTGCTTTTTTCTCATTTAATTCAGCTTCATAGGAATTAACTAACTTTTGATTTTTTTGAATTTCTTGTTCATCAGCATTTATGTGGTTAATTAGTAAATCCTTTATCAATCCATAGGTTGCAACATTGGTTGATCCTAAGATATGGATGAGCTCTAAAAATGATATCAAGTCTTTCGCCAAGAGGGGCTCAATTACTTCCTTCCTCAAAATATCTCCGCCACCTATCTCCGATAGAATATGCTTTGAGGACACACAATATTTCAATGCAACTTTGTATAGATTCTGTTCAAATTCCCTCTTTTCTTTGAAATACTTAAAGCATTTTGAAGGATCCTCGAATAAAGTCATTGACGCGAAGGTTTCCATAACATTTTCCGTTATAGATCCACCCTGTGATAATCTGAGATCGCCTGTATTATCTTCATTGTAAAACTCCACTCTATTCATGTGTGAAATCAACAGCATCAAAGAGTTATCAATTGGTTTTGTTCCATCTGCTAGCAAAGATGGTCCTCCGGATCCCCCTTTCAATACTAAGTTTCTACTTTGCATTAAAACATCTTTTGCCCTATTACTCCAGTCCTGACTTCTTTCAATCACATCCTCCTGCTGAAGTGACAGGTACAAATCGTACAAAGTAGTAAGGATAACCTGTCTATCTTCGTCAAAACCTTCGAAACGTTTATAACTTTCCAAGCAAGCCTCCAAAAACACGACAAACTCAAATGGATTTTTAATAAAAGCATTGAAAACTAAGGATGGTTTTGGTGGATGATAAGTTGGGTTGCTATTTTCGGAAATTCCTTTGGTTAACGTGTTAGATTCTTCGTTTCGTAGTTTTTTACTCATATATTCAAAAAAAGTTTCATAGCTATAAAATACCATTTTAGTATCCTCTAGAATCGAATTATTAAGGACAGGAGTTGGGATCTTTTTTGCTTCTAAATGTGGTTTATATTTTCCTGTAAAAACCTCAATTAATAAAATGTTTGTTTCATTGGGTAATCTATCCAATAGAAGCTTAGAATAAACTATCAAAGCTCTCAAAGTATCATCCACTGGCAAACTCCTCAGATAGTCAAGTGCAGCCTCAGGATTGTTCAACTTATATAGAAGAATCTCTACTATAGTCAACGGATCTTTGGAAAACTTACGGGCCATCTTATATGCCAGCACAAAAAATTCAGAATCGTTTAGTAAATCAATGACAAGATCTAAATCAAACAGGCTATCGTTGGAATAAAAATACGTTTCGTCATCCATGTCATCTCCTTTTTCTAGTGTTTGATAGTAACCATTTCTTCCGAAATGTGTTACAAAATTGTCAAGTTCTGCTTCATCCTGAAGCTTTACCAGGCCAATCAATAGCAATGTTATGTGATCACTATTGGCAACATGCTCCTTCAACAGAGAAAGGGTGTATTTTACCAAATTTCTTAAGCCTTTAGGATCCTGCGTATCACCTACCCCAAACTTGGCGATGACTTCACTTGGCTTAACGACATCCAGACATTGAAGGTATTGCTCTACTGCTTCCGTTTTTTTATTCTTTTTATAAAGATAATTCCCGTACTCTTTATGAATGTTCTGAATAGCAAGTGCGTCAATTGCATTCTGATTTGCAAGGTCTAAGGCGAATTGGAACAACTCTTTATCAATAAGTATCTTCAGTTGTTCTTCAGGTGATTTTTCTGCCAATTTATAAATCGTACCTTCAGCAGTCAGTAGATCAACACCTACCTGCTTTCTTGAAGTGGTTCCAAAAATATCAATGATGGCACTTGAAAAAAACGTATTGAGGGCAATCACTCTGTTTCGGACGTCTAAAATAAGTATATTATTGGTACTTCCGTTTGTGATCTCCTCAACATTTAAGGCTGTTTTTTGTATAGATTTCGTTTCTGCTATTAGTAACAAGTGTTCTTTGCTTATGGGGAAAATTCTCCTTATTCTAGCTATATCAAATGTAAACGAATGCTTCTCGTTTGAACTTGTGTAAAACTCTACAGCTCCATTTGAAACGCATATGTATTCATCAGTGTATTTGTTATAGCATCCGCAATTTAAATCAACACCGAATTTTGGATTTAGAATCATATCTGGCTGGCCGCTGTTCCTTCCCGTGGTGTTAAAAAGCATGATTTTTGATGTTGTAGCTGCATAACATAAATCTGCACTTGAATTTAGGAAAAGTGATGTGATAGGCTCTTTCTTCAAGTCATCGTAAATTATCCTTTGCCTGGAACCCCGATCTCTAGATATGTCCCCTCGTATGAGCACTATGCGTCCATTCACAAAACCTAGCACTATGCAGGAAAGATCTGAACTAATAGATACCACAGATATTGGGAATGTATTATTTCCATTTTTTACCTCAATGATGGAGTGGTAAGACTTATTATGGGTTGGAAGCTTGTCTAATCTGTATACCTTAATTTGTGAAGGCACGCCTACTTGCTCTGCAACTGCTATCATGAATTTATCTGCAACCACCTTAAGGTATGTAATATGATAGCCATCATCAAAAGCTTCAAACTCGTTGACTATTTCTGGAACATTAAGATCAACAATCTTGAGAAACACTGATCGTACCGCTACAACGAGCTTATTCTTCCCGAATGGGGCGGCAGCCGATAGTGTAAGGTCCGAATATAAAGTGTTAGCATTTCCAAGAAGCGGATCCTTTATTGGAATATTTTCGAAAAATTGAAACCGACGCCAATTACTTAGTGACATTCCACAGCAACGGTTGATCTTAACATACAAACTCTTGCTTCCTACTTTCCGTATTTATGCGCTATATGCATATATTAGAGATGCATGGACGGCCTTGTGAATACGTCTGACAACCCTTCATCACGTGATAATTTATTGGTTTACATTATATGATGGCTGAGATCTAATTGCAATTAAGGCAATCTCCAAATATATAACTGTACACCGTCCTTCATCAGCATGGATGACCATAATTACTACCCACAAAAAATAGCCGACGCTGTGTTTCTAAAAGAACGTCTTTCCATGACCACGGCGACCGAACTCGTTAGCGTTAATTCTTATAATCTGCTTGTATTACTTCTAAATACAATGTACATAATTAAACACTAGCATACCAAAGCTTTACTTGTGTAGAAGTAATGGTTTTCAATGGGTGAAACCCAAAAACTTTAAAAATTGAATTTAGAAAAATTGGTTCAACCTGTAAATGCACCATTAAGATTATGAGTTAACAATTCCCAATTATTATCCATTTACGGGCGGTGAGACTAACCAGTCTAGTATCTTCTTTGTGGTCTTTGAGTTTGGGATCTGTCTTGCATGTAGGTGCCTGGAACAATGTGCTCTGGCAAGTGCAAGTACTCTCTCAAGTATTCAACACCTTGTTCAGTCAAAGTGTAGTAGTAGTATTGCCAAGAGAACTGAGTCTTGACGTAACCCTTAGAAGTCAAGGATTGCAAAGCCTTGATGACAAACAAGTTCTTGGTGTCAATCTCCTCATGCTTTGGTTGGTTGAAGTCCTTCTTGGCGACAACGACACCTTCTGTTCACAATTAAATTATAGTTAGTAAGGGCCCAACAAACATATCGAGATGCTTATAGGTGGGCGTTCATACGTCATCTTTCCGTACGTTTCGAGATAGCATTCCAGACTCCCAACTAATACTGTACCGATGTCATTCTCTAGTTCGCTTCTATTTGAATCGCTATCTGATGTACGCATATTACCCATCTTCATCTCTGTATTCACTCTCAATCGTATCACATACCTTGAAACAAGTACTTGTGAATCTTAGTTCTTTCTTCCTTTGGAATCAACATGTTGGCTACTTGATCTATACTTTGCTTGGTGTTTGTAAAAGAATCCAGGAACGGCTACTGATCACTACTTTCTTCTATAACCTCTACACTCTACAATATTCCAGACCTGCGGGTAGATTGGGCCCACTCAGATTTTGGCATTTGATGAAAATATTGAGTCCGAACTGACCGCGTCGAAAACTGAACGTCACGTTTCTCCCAAATCTACAAAAAATTCAAAAAACACAACTCACCTTTCAAACATGTATGGGTTCTCACAGTCACAAAAAATACTAAAATTGTTACCCGCATAATTCTATCAAAGTTTCTTCTATCTGCCTCTGTAAGATTATTATGGAGCTAATGAGACTTGAATCGAAATTAATTGCATGCAACACAATCGGTCGACCAGATTCAACTATAAATGCCTGCATTACCTGAAGTAGCTGGTTAATTATTTTAAATTATTGGCACAGCCATCTGCCAGTTCGGAGAGTCCGCAACAGGTGCTCTTTGCTTGACTGTGCGTAAAACTTAACGCAATAAAAGCATAAAGATTGCAACATTTCAACAGGTAGATGTGTGGCATAATTTTCTTTTGAACCGAGACTTAGTTTGCTTAGGTAGGCAGAGATATGTGTAGAATTCTCTACCAACAAAAACCCGTAGTTAGCTCTTCTTAATCTTCGCCAAATAAATCAGACAAGAACAGAGCAAGACTTAGAGACTGTTCCGTACGGAAGACTTCGAATTTGATTCAATTTCATTTAAATATATCTGCCGCGGAAAGTCGTTTTATTTGCGTTCTGAAAGATTGCCTTCGGCGGATCATATCTGGATATTGTGAATACCACATTATTTAATATTTAAAACCACCACTTCTTCCATTCTAATATGATATAAGTACAGAAATAATAGTGCCAGCTACAGGAACGGTGCCTGGAAATGGTGAATTAGACGTAGCGGTAAGGATGTATGTGATAAAGTCTATAAGTTCTATTTAAAACACGAAAAAAGATAGATAGAACTCTCTATCTGATGAGAAGTCGTTCCGAAAAAGGTATTCACTTGCTATTTAAAAAATAAAAACCATTCGGAAACCGAAGAAATCATGGAACACACAGCTTTGCACTGTTGGGGGAATTAAATCATGTTCAACCTAAACCTGTTCAAAGTTATCTGCGCACGTGACTCAACAATTGGAACCTAAATACGAGTGCATATTAAGGTACACTCGTCTCGAATGGCATCCCCGTGCACAGATCCCTCAGAATACCGTTTCCCAGAATAAAGGTGACTGCAAGCTGGTTTTAGGTTGCTGAAGCAAACGCAAAACCCACAGTAGCACTTAATGTCCCTGCGTCTGTTTGGACGGGACCAGATAGTGGTGCATTATGAAGACCGAGATCACATTAATGAACGTCCCGATAGCTCGCGATTGACAATCATTAAGACCAGGGTACGAAAAGCACTAGAAAAGACCATTCACTATAAGATTTTTAATATATCTGTGGTTCATTGGCTGCTACTGGGCATTTGGGTTTCCATACTTTTGAAATTCACAACAAAATATAGGGCGTTATACAATAGAACAGCGCTTGTGGCGACATGCTGCACCAACATATTATTGTTTGGGATCTCTGATATAATGGCTCAAAGTATAGTCTGCTATTACACCACACAGGTTGATCCTGTACCGCAAATTATCGATGAGGCTGCTAGGAATATCATCAACAGTTTCCATCTTACGAATCATGGACAAACGATCGACTTAGAAGAAGGGTACGATAGCGACAACTTGTCAATCTTCAATGACTATGGCGGAAACATCCTGCCTATTAATTCTGAGGGTGCCAACGATGAGCAGATTGGGGAACTTCACAACTCATTATCGAAACCATTCAAAACTGATACATTCGAATTCTACAGATGGGTATGTTTCATGGCCTGGGGCTTCGCCCTGTCTTTTTGCCAGGTGCCGTGGTATAAATTTCTCAATTATTATTATACAGAAGATCCCACTGTTGTTCAAGTGTTGGAACGTGTCCTATCGGATCAGCTATTATATTCACCAGTGTCGTTATATTGTTTTTTCATGTATTCCAGCTACGTGATGGAGCATGGAAATGCAGAAACCTTTGCAAAAAAAATCAAAAAACTATACATTTCTACTCTAGGTTGTAATTACCTGGTCTGGCCAGCAGTTCAGTTCATAAACTTTTTGGTTATGCCTAAACATTTTCAAGTTCCGTTTAGTTCATCTGTCGGTATACTGTGGAACTGTTTCTTATCTATGCGAAATGCTTCCAATGCATCTTAAAGTCTTCTTTTATTAGTTTTATAGATTATACCAGCAATTTAGACCAGAAAAGAAGTGTTACGATCTCTTAGAATATTCTTATATTTTTTGCTACTCTTTCTTTTCTTGAAGAGTGTTTTAAGCTTTACAGGAATGACCAATTGTACACCATAGTTCATTGTTTCCCAAAGACAGATATACAGCTTAAAGAATGGTGAGATATTCGTTAACTGCAACATTCTCCCAAATGTGGACTCAGGCTTTATAAACATCAACAATATACTAACCGAGATTGCTGCTGCGACGTTAATGATAAAACCCGTATTTTTCATGATTCGTTCTCTATAAGGCGGACCAGCCGAGAGAGCCATAGCCATTAGGATATACTGGAAATTGGATACAAAAAACAGAACTGTATTATCTGAAGATTGTACAGCATCATCACCACCAACCACCGGTTTCATATACCAATTAGCTTTCTGAACAAGTAGCCATGGAATAATTTGAAAAACTGCACACACTAGGATACTAGCTACCAAAGAAACCAATATTTTCGGAGACACAAGATTTGCCGATGGTCTTTTCTTTGCCAAAAATTTGTAAGGCCGTGATCTTGCCATGAATATAGCAAGGGGGACAATGAGAAATAAATCAATATAAAGAAATTGGAAATCTCCTAGATTTGAACCTCTATTGTAGAGTATCGTAATAGTGATGAACTGAATCGCAGAATACAAACTCATATATTGAAAACAGGAAAGGGATGTAACCAACGAAGCGCGGCCCTCTTTTATGACGTCCACAACACAACTTATGTCAAATATCTGTGATGTGAATGGGGCTGCCACAGACGCTTCAGCTTCAGATAGAGATATTCCAATATCTGCTGTCTTTAATGCACCACAGTCATTAGCTCCATCACCACAAAATCCGACCACATAATCAAGTTTTTGCAGCTGTTCCATCAATTCATGTTTCTCATCCGGAGACATTCGGGCATAAATGGAACCTCGCAATAAAATTTCATTTGTATAACACTCGGAAAAGTTGAATTCCTTATTGAACAAGATTCTAAAAATATCTCCAGTAATAGCCAAAGTATAATCTTCAAATGAATTTACTGGTTGTAGAGTTCTCTGATCCAAAATTTCTTGAGGATTATCGAGATTAGTCCAAACGATGTTCGGAATTTCTTCATTATTCACCCCTACCAACGAGGGAAGATAAATATGGGGTGCCTGAATCAACCCTGATTCCCGTCCCACAGATATAGCCGTTAAAACATTATCACCTGTACACATAATTGTTCTTATGTTAGCATTTTGTAAAACTTCCAAAGTAGGTTTTGTTCCGTCTTTCAGTTTATTTTCAAAGATAATGAATCCAAGAAATTCTAAGTCATTTTCAATCTCTTGACGACTTATTTTCTGCGAATATAACCATGTACGCCTTGACAACATTTTGCCAGCACAGGCAATAACTCTATATCCATTATGCGTGTAGTAATTTAGCAATTCATCGTAGTTTTTTGGCAAAGTACTCTTGATACATATATCTTGAACCACCTCTGGAGCACCTTTAGTAAATGCCCAATAAATATCATCACTATTAGGTTTCACAATCACACTCATACGTCTTAACTCAGATAAAAATTCAAAGCTCCTGACAATACCAAGTAAATTATGGGGATCATTATCTGTAAATTTATTATTTGGGTCATTTGAATTTGGATGAACCACCGCTGGAATTATACCATTATTTTCAGGGAACGTGTCTCCCTCATGCCTCTCATCATACAAAGAGTGAAAGGCTTTATCCTGAAAATCTTCAGCGTAAGACCAACCAGTAAATTGAAACATTTTAAAATCTAATGGATCGCCAATCAAATCATTATCAACCATTCTTAAAGAATGACACGTTAGCAACGACATGAGAAAATTTCTTGCTCGACAATCATTGGGAGAACTGCAGTCATTTAATGAAAACTTGGGAAAAAGATCTGATATTTTTGTGATTAATTCACCAAACATAAAATCATGTTGCCTACTCGATAGAGATAATTGTACTCCTAGAATATCCAAACCATCCTCTGTTAACGTTCCAGTTTTATCAAAACACATTGCATCTACTTTACCGCCTATATTGAGTCTGGTTGGCGCAATACAAAATAACTTCTTGCTTCGCAGCCTAGATAAGGCGAAACTCGTCCCAATAGTCAAAGTTGCTGGTAGTGCCGGAGGTACCACAACAGTAATGATATCTAATGCTCTTAAAATCATTGTTCTTCTGTCCAAACCTAATTGGATAAACCTGATCCAACTTATTGAAAACCCGAACACCGCAATAAGTGCCATAAACCCAATATATTTAAAAGAATCTTGATAAAATTTAAACCCACTGGGCTTCGGAAATACCATCGAACGAATTAGAGACCCTTTAGTGGTAGAAAAACCTGTCCGTACAACCAATGCCAGAGCTGCTGATTGGCCATGAGGTATTCTTGCTCGAACTATTTTAGTACCATTGAATAGGAATGATTTCGACACGTAATTAGAAATCTGGGTATTTTGAAAATCTAAAAGTAAATCCTCAATTGTTTCCGTACTTGCAGGAACTTTTGAAACCGGCACCGATTCGCCCGTTAGCATAGACTCATTCACAATACAGTCACCGGACAACAATAATGAGTCACAGGGAAATATAGTCAGCGCTGGATCAGATACTTCATAGACGTCGCCAGGAACTAGGTCCGATGAGCTCACATTAGTCCAAAACTCTTCCCTTAGTACACGTACTTCACAGTTGAAGTAAGACATTTCAGCTAATCTTTGCGAAGTTTGCTTGGTTTCAATTAATGAATTGATAATAGACAGGACTGAAATGAAAAAAATGCAGCTTGCATAATAATAATATTCGTCAAATGCCCAAAGTATAATGGAAAAAATTTGAAATATATAAAATGGGTGAATAACTTCATCAAATAAAATTTGTGATACAGTTTTTAACTTGAGATTTATCTGGTTCTTCCCGAAAGCCAACTCACGATCCTCAGTAACGTCCTTTGATAGTCCGCGTTGAACCGACTGAATATCTAACCAATTGGGGTCCGCCCAATTATTATTAGTTTTGTAAATGTCCTCTAATGGTGAATAAATGAATCGGATATAACGATACTCAAACGATATGAGAATCGGTAAATTTGGGTTTTTATCACTGGTGTGATGATCATAAAATGATATATTTGCATTTTCGTTTTCATTATTTGATAAATCAGAATAGGGTAATATTGTGCTGAGACTCCTATTATACCACTGTCTTCCCACTTTGATGACATCAAGATTTCCGAATTCGTTTTCAATTACAACCCACTCAGCTTTAGCCAAAGGAACTCTGGTTCCGACCAATTTAACTTTTAGGGACGGCAGCCATTTTAGTAACAGATAGATTGCTCCAAAACTCATACAACATAATGCCCAATAGAGAATTTTTCTTAGATATGATGTTTCATAACCAGCAATACCAATTAGGAGATCTTCTTCTGATATGTAGAACCTTTGAAATTTATTGTGCGGCACATAATGTGCAAAAAACTTATCATGCAATTTAGGGCTTAAAAATTCTGCATGATAAGTTGTTTTTTTGTAATGCGAATGTGAGTCATCATGACCTATTGTACTGTTGTTGTCCTCATCATCGGTTAGATTGCGCTCGGAACTACGTGCTCTCGAAGCCTCTGATAATCTGTCATCAGATATCACATCAGATTGATTGGCTACTTCGGAAGGTATCCGATCTCTAATACTATATCTCGATCTACTCGATGAGGAATGTGTAGAGCTTCTATAAGGGTCAGCCATGGGTGGTTCTGTTTGAAGCATATTTTGGGATGATTTTGATAAAGAGCGCCCCCTCTCATGGGATCCATACCGACTAGCGTGTGAAAAGGATGCTCTAGAAGTTCTTCCAACCACAGATGATCGTCTTGAACCTGTTCGTGAATCCTCATATATTCGATGCTCATATTCGGGGGTATCATCCCAGTAAGTGTTGTAATCTGTATTTTCCAAAGTAGACGAACCTTCTGCATTGATGATCTCGTCATCAGAAAAAAAACGAAATCCTGGATTATGTGATGAAGTTTCTGAGTGGTTACTTGAGGATAAAACCAACGGATCTTCCTCTCTACTGCCTCTACGCCCTCTTCTTTCAAACTGTGTACTGGCCAAAGAAGTTCCTAGTATATTGCTTGATTGCAGTGAATGTGGATGATGAAAAGATACAATCGAACTCGGAACAGTTTCGTAAGTAGCACCTGCATATGGTTCAGCATTGTTTTGATCTAAAACAGTATTTGAAGTTAATGTTGCGGATGTTGCCGCACTTCTCGCTGAAGAATGTGAATTACGTTGCCTAAAACCATTCCCTCTATTCCCAAACGAGGAACCCGGATGACTGCCTTCCATATCACCTAAACTTCTGTCTAATGAGTAGTCCTTAGTGTTGAAGTCCACCTTTAATCAACTTCATTTATTTTATACAGTAGTTGTGTTGGTTGATACGAATTTCGAATTGTTATTTATCGTGTAACTAGATAAAACATAAACCAAGCTAAAGTTTAGATAGTGGTACCGAAAAGGGGAAACAATTACAGCGGCAATGCAAACAAGGTATATTTAACTAAAAAACCCTTTGGTTGAGTATGTTAATAATATTTTTGCTTCTGTACTACGTTCATTTTATGTTTCTGAAATAAAAATTAGATTTTACTGGAAGAAGATATATTGGAATATGCTTCATAGTGAGCAACATAAATCTTATTTTTTAGAAAAATATGGCTAACTATTATCAGTTAAATAGGATTTTAAAAGAGCACTGCAAATCCAATCAACTTTTAATTATTTTTGCATGACGTACTTGCCATATTTTACGCTACTTGAAAATCACGTTCAGAAACCAACAACAAACTTGGTATATTTCAATTATAGACCAATCATTTCAACCTCTATGGGCAACTTTAGTCTTTTCTACATACTCAAAACTAACTTCTGCCTTGATCCGAATGAATCAACGTATTAAATGATGAGAATTCCTTTTTCAGCTAAAATTTTTTGCAAGCGCTAAACTGCCGATGCGATGAGATGGGCACTTAGCACTTAATGCAAACTTGAAATTAACTGAACTCCAACGTACTATTGCTTAGGTCCTCTCAAACTCTTGCCCGAGATAAAACAGTTTCAAAATGGTTGCTGTGGGAAGTAAAAGAAAAAGGGAAGATGACTTTCCATTATCCCGTGAAGACGGCACTGTCCAACCTTCAAAGTCATCATTAGTGAGCCAAGCTGATGATACTGCATTCCCAAGAGGTGGCTCATCTGTATTAACACCTTTAGAGTTAAAGCAAGTAGCAAATGAAGCGGCTAACGATGTGCTTTTTGAAAACTCGAGGTCGGAGGATGCTTCGAAGAGACCCAGAAAGAAGAACAAAACCAAGAAATTGACAAAAGATGCGGATGGGAAACCAGAACCTGAGGATGAAGAAATTGAATTGATCGAACATCTCAATTTCAAGAATGTTAAAGTCGGATCACTACTTCTAGGTCAAATCACAGAAGTGAATAATAATGATTTGATGCTTACGTTTTCTGATGGCATTTCAGGTTACGCAAATTTAACTCATATTTCTCAACAGATTAACAGGATCCTGGAAGAGCTAGATGAAGATTCAGAAAAGGAAATGGATATTGATGAAGAATATACAAGGGATGAAAATGAAAACGTCAATTCAAATAGAGACGTCGAGCTTCCAATGTTGAAAGATTACTTCCAATTAGGTCAATGGCTCAGATGTGTAGTGATCAAAAATACGGCGTTAGAAAGTTCTTCTAATGATAAAGTACGCAAGAGAATTGAAGTGAGTATTGAACCATCTGTTGTGAATAAGACATTGTCAGATGGATTTTCCAAATTCACAACAGTCCAATGTTCCATTAAGAGTCTCGAAGATCATGGTGCAATTTTAGACTTGGGACTAGAAAACCAGACTGGTTTCATATCAAAGAAAGACATCTCAACATTGGGAGAAACAAAGATTGGTTCTGTCTTCTTAGGGAATGTTTATCGTACTTCTGAAAGAACCGTCAGCATCAACTTAGATCATTCCAATAAGAAAAATAAAGTCACAGATATTTCTACCGTCGATGCTATCGTACCAGGTAACGTAATCGATGTGCTCTGCGAAAGTATTTTGAGTTCTGGAATTA
Organism: Hagleromyces aurorensis; assembly: GCA_030705145.1. Taxonomy (NCBI): domain Eukaryota; kingdom Fungi; phylum Ascomycota; class Saccharomycetes; order Saccharomycetales; family Saccharomycetaceae; genus Hagleromyces; species Hagleromyces aurorensis. The sequence continues at coordinate 13,843 of JANIWU010000037.1, read as the reverse complement.
GAGGAAAAGCGTTCGGTTTACTGCCGGTCTTCCTGGGTATGAACACAAGCCACTTGTTTACTGAAGAAGATTTTGCTCAAAAGTTTCCTATTGGCGAGAACTTCAGATGTAGAATAACTGGATCATTACAAAATAGAAATGATGAAAAGGTCATGACAGTGTCAACTTTACCGAGCTCAATGTCATTGGCTAATACACTCTCAAAATTAGATGGTTTAGAAGCCTTCCCAATTGGTTACACCTTTGAAGGGTGTACGGTTAAAGGACGTGATAACCAGTACATGTACGTTTCATTAACTGATGATCGTGTTGGAGCTGTGTATGTTACACAAATCGGTGACGTGGATTTATTACAAGATTTCAAGGCAAGAGTTATTGGCTATAATACTGTTGATAATATTTATGAACTTACAACAAAATCAGAGATTATGGACCGGGCATACATAAGGGCAGTTGACATTCCTGTCGGAACTCTACTTACAGGTTGTGAAATTACTGAAGTTTCTTCTGAAGGCATCAAATTAAAAATTTTCAACGGTCAATTCAATGCAGTTGTCCCTGATCTACACATATCTGATACGAGGTTGATCTATCCGGAGAGAAAATTCAAACTTGGGTCTAAAGTAAGAGGTAGGGTTCTTAATGTTGATAAAAGAGGTAATATCTCTGTCACATTAAAAAAATCTATCGTAAATTTAGACAGTGAAAGTACAGACACGATAACTATAAGTTCTTTCAAGGAAGCAGAGAAGGCTAAAGAAGAAAACAAAAAAGTTTTGGCGACAGTACAAAGTTTCAAACCCAGTGGTTGTCTCATTTCTTTTTATGGAACTTTAAAAGGGTTCATTCCTAATGGTGAAATCTCTGAAGCATTTGTAAAACGTCCCGAAGAGATGCTGAGATTAGGCCAAACAGTAACTGTGAAATTTCTAACTGTTAATGAAGAACAAAGAAGACTGATTGCAACCTGTAAGGTATCCAATGAACAGGCAGAGGCTCAGAAAGAAAAAATTGAAAGTATGATTCTCGGGCGTACTATTATAGATGTTACAGTTGTCGAGAAGACGAAAGATTCTTTGGTTGTGGAAGAAAATAGTACTGGATTACGTGGTATCATTTTTGTAGGTCACCTATCTGATTCCAGAATAGACGAAAATCGTGCTAAATTGAAGAAACTGAGGATTGGTTCAAAACTAACAGGTTTAGTCATTGATAAAGATACACGTACTCATGTGTTTAATTTAACTTTAAAGGAGTCACTAATACAATCTGGAAAAGAGAATCATCTCCCAACAACTTTTGATGATATTAAATCCTTATCAAAAACCATTCCTCTTAAGGGGTACGTTAAATCCTTCTCCCCAACTGGAGTATTTGTTGCATTCACAGGCAAATTTGTAGGTTTAGTACTACCAAGTTATGCTGTTGAAAACCGGAATATTGACATTTCTAAAACATTCTTTGTCAATCAAAGTGTAACAGCATATCTTTTAAGAATGGATGAGGAAAATCAGAGGTTTCTTTTAACTTTGAAAAAACCTAACTCTTCTAAGCTGCATGATGATCATACAAATGCTGATAAAGCTATAAATCCAGTTGACAAAAAGATCCTTAACCTGACTGATTTCGTTGTTGGTAAAACTTACAAGGCTAAAATCAAAGCCGTAAAAAGAAACCAGCTGAACGTCATTCTGGCTGACAATCTGCATGGAAGAGTTGATATCTCTGAAATTTTTGACCAGTACAGCGATATAAATGATCCAATGCATCCATTGAAAAATTTTGCTACTGGCAACATAATTGACGTTAAAGTCATAGGAACTCATGACATAAAAAGCCATAGATATCTACCAATTACTCACTTGGTTAATAAATCAACAGTTTTGGAATTGACTATGAAACCCAAGAAGCTAAAAAATGATGTTCTTATTCTGGATGTGACGGATATCAAAGAAGGGGATGAAATATATGGATTTATAAACAACTATAAGGATGAAAATGTGTGGTTGACAATTTCACCAAACGTAAGAGCTAAAATAAGTTACCAAAATCTGTCAGATGACGTGATCGATTCAATTGAAAGCAGCTACCCAATTGGCTCTGCTTTAAAAGCCAGAGTATACAGCATAGACGAACAAAACAGATCTGTTAATGCTACCTGCAGTTCAAAAACGGTAACGGACATTAATGATTACAAAGTCGGGGATAGGATAAATGCTATGATTTCAAAGATCCAGGAAAGTTATGTTCTTTTGAAGCTAGGAAATGGTATCAGCGGAATTTCATTTGCAGCTGATGCGTTGGATGACTATTCCGACTTGTTCAGTAAGGTGTTTGAAAACAAGTTGAATGCGTTAGTTTCAGCTACGATTCTATCTATAGATATCGAAAATAAGAGGGTTCGATTATCTTTACGCAAGGATGACGCCATTTCCAATAAAATAACTTCTCACAGAGATTTGAAGAAGGGTGATATTGTTCATGGTATTGTGAAAAAGGTAAATGACAAAGGTATTTTTGTTTTCTTGAATAGTAACATAGAGGCATTCGTTCCAATTGCTAAGCTTTCGGATTCTTATTTGAAGGAATGGAAGAAATTTTACCAAGCAACGCAACCTGTTGTTGGCAAAGTGGTTACTTGTGAAGATGATGCCCATATCCTTTTGACACTAAGAGAGTCTGAGGTCAATGGCGAACTAAAAGTTTTGAAGGATTACGGAGATCTTAAAGTTGGTGATATTATTGACGGTATGATCAAAAATATCACAGACTTCGGAGTTTTCGTCAAACTTGAAAATACTGCTGGTATTACTGGGTTGGCTTATAGAACAGAAATTGCAGACCAAGCACCCCAAGATTTGTCTGCACTGTTTGGTGTGGGCGACAGAGTTAAGGCTTATATCCTTAAGGTGAATGAAGAAAAGAAAAAGGTATCAATTAGTCTGAAGGCCTCTCATTTTTCAACTTCGAAACATAACGATCTGATTAATGCCACCATTGCCCCTGAAGCTGATCAAAAGCAAACACCACAAAATGATGAAGATGAGGCTATGGTTGATGATATATATAACAACTCAGAATCTGACAATGAGTCCAGCCATGAAGAAATTATAGTAGACAAAAAATCTGCCAAAGGCTTGGGGAATGACATCGCTTTAAGCACAGGGTTTGATTGGACTGCAAATATTTTAGACCAAGCACAATCAGATGACGAATCTTCAGATGAGGATATTGATTTTACAGAGACCAGAAAGAATAGACACAAACGTAAGAAGGCTACCCGAATTGTCAATGATTTGACTGCTGATATTAACACTCGGGCGCCAGAATCTGTTGGCGATTTTGAACGTATGCTAGTAGGAAATCCTAATTCGTCAGTTATCTGGATTAACTATATGGCATTTCAACTTCAATTAAGCGAAATTGAGAAGGCTAGAGAGATTGCAGAAAGAGCTTTAAAAACCATAAACTTTAGAGAAGAAGCAGAAAAAATGAATATTTGGATTGCTTTACTAAACTTGGAAAATACATTTGGATATCAAGAAACGTTAGAAGAGGTTTTCAAAAGAGCATGCCAATACCTTGATGCATACACGGTTCATATAAAACTCCTGAATATATTCCAGGCCAGTGATAAAACAGAACAAGCTTTGGAATTATTCAAGAGTACTGCCAAAAAATTTGGTTTCGAGAAAGTGTCGATATGGGTATCATGGGCTGAATTCTTGCTTGAGAAAAATAACGAAAATGAGGCACGCGTTGTTCTATCAAAAGCCTTGAAAACTTTACCAAAAAGGTCACATATTGATGTAGTAAGAAAGTTTGCCCAATTGGAATTCAATAAAGGAAAGGCTGAAAGAGGCCGCTCATTATTTGAAGGTCTGATTGCTGATGCACCAAAAAGGATCGATATCTGGAACGTTTACATAGACCAAGAGATGAAATATGGCGAAAATGCTAAGGTTGAATCACTTTTCGAAAGAATAACGACCAAAAAAATCACGAAAAAGCAAGCAAAGTTCTTTTTCAATAAATGGTTACAATACGAGGAAGGACAAAATAATGCAAAGAAAGCCGAGTATGTCAAGGCTAAAGCAACTGAATATGTCACCAAGCATTTCAAAGTTGAGTGAAGTGTTTATTTTTGTGCAGCATCTGTATACTATTTACATTTTATTTTAAGAAACTATTATTAAAATTGTTCAGAAATTGAGACTCCAAAAATATATGCCTCTTAGTTGAACAAAGAATGGGGAATCTACTTTGAGCAATCATTATTTGGGAAACTAATTTTTATAACTAAACATCGGGTATCAAATAATTCATGTTGCAATATCTTTTTATTCTGAATACACGTCCAAGAAGTCCATGTAAATATCTGGCTTGAAGGGCCATTCGCTAAACAAAGAAGATATATAACAAAATTCTTCCTGGGTAAGTTCGTTAGGGCATTTTTCAAGAATGCTATTACCCTCAAGCTTACTTGCAAAATATTCTTTAGCTCCATGTCCCAAAGAATCCAATGCCTCTAGAAGATCTGTTTTTTTCAAAATCATCAAATGCTTTGTCACATATTCCCAATTATCAAGGTCAAATTTATGGCATTTCGGATCAATTTCTAGTAATGCAATGCTTTTATTCCTTTGGTGAAAGAGGTTCTTCATGTCAAAAAGTATTGGTTGGGATTTTTCTATTACTGCCTCATCAAACAGCTTCAATTCCGGAGACTCAGCAGCCGCTAGGAGTTTCGTATCTGTAAACGCTTCTGTCATCAATGAGCATTTTGCCCGCATTGAGGAGCCAGGAGGAGCTAACAATTTAACTGCTGTGGAGACTGTAGTCCATACTAACATTTTTACCCGACCATATTTTTGCAGCCAGTTACGATTTCCAATACAAGTAAGCCATTGTACTAGAAGCCCTTCCATTGTGGCATTACCAAGATTTGCTATAATTAAGAACCTATCATTTATCTTATCAATTTCTTGTTTCTCAGGCACAAAAAGTTTCTCCTCGTCTATTAATTTTGTGAAAGAAGACCATTGGAAAGGATTTGCATTATAAAACTCGATAGGTGTTTCTTTATATTCATTCTGAAGATAATTAGAGAATTCTTTTCTCCCATCCATAATACCATATTGGAGAGGTTTATATCTATTATAGAAAATCGGCACATGTTGTGCTGGACCTGGGTAAAGGTCTAGAACCTTTAACTGGTCCATATCAGTATATGTTTTCTCTAGCTGAAGTTTATCAAAAATGTCATTATAAACTGTTTCGTTAATCAGATATCGCCAGCCATAAAAGTGCTTGATTTTTGACAGAGTTTTGGCATTTCGTATTGGCAAGGACATTCTGCAGACAAAGGCAGCTTTGCCTTCTAGGTATTTTGTTCTTAGAAAATTAGTTCTTACTATGTTGCCTGGCTTGGCTTATATTGTAGGAGCTTCGAGTACCGTTATGCTCATCGCCTATTTATTACCCGTACCTCAATTATTTCATTTCTGGATTGAACTGTGAAACTGATAATATTAGATTCTCTTGGCCCATAGGTAAGGAAAAAAAGCATACGTTCGAGCAAAGACTGCTAAAGATTCAATTTGATTGAATTGCCCTCAATCTATTAAGGAATTATGCCTATTATAAAAATCAAGAACCCTCGTGGCTCTGACAAATCAGATGATAAACCTCGCAAACGAATAAAAATAAAAACCAAAAGTAAACCATCTGAAGAGGATCCTGCATTACGGGGAGAAGCAAGGCCAAAAATTAAGCTTAATTTGAAAAAAAAACACCTAGAGATTGCTGAAAATTTGGACACACAGAAGAAACCCACTAATAATGTTAAATTGAAGTTAAATTTAAAAAAATCGGAAGATCAACCTAAACCTCCAAGAGCACCTAAACTTAGACTGAAACCAATTAGGGTTCCTGGGGAAGGTTATGACTCAGAAGCATCTGATATTGAGGATGATCCACTGATAGAAGAAGGCATCATACTACGAGTTTTGCCCGATGCCCAATCAGATTTTGTAAAAAATTCAATTGAATCAAGTGATTATTCAGGCATAAGCATTAAATGGAAGGGAAATAGACACGCAATCGTTCACATAAATAATATTACCTATGGAGCAATTCTTTTAGATTTACCGACAATTGCTGAAGTTAACAAAAGTGTTGATAGGAAAACGCTACTCAAAACTATCGATGTGTCCCAAGTATTGCTATGCATAAAAATAATAGAAAATGAAGAGGATGTGTTTCTTTTACAGCCACCAGACTCGGAAGATCTTGTCTTAAAACATTTTGAAGAGTATAATGAAGAGGTTAGCGAATATAAGAAGAAATTTTTGAGAGGGTATAATAACGGTCCGTTGACAGATGCTGAGACGAAATATCATAATCAAATTGCGTTAAAACCTTACGACTACAAACATGGACTGACTCCACCACTCTACAATGTACGAAATAGAAGATTCAGAAGAAAATTTGGCCCTACAGAATTCGAGTACGCTGAAAACGTAGTGGATTACTTATTAAAAATGGATGACCAAGCTGAAGAAGTGACCTACGAGTTAGTGGATGAAGAAGAAGTGATAAGGAGATCTGCATCTGCTGCAAATATGACGCAAATATCAGAAGTTCCTACCAGTGCCAGTATCGCCTTTGAATTTGATGATGAACGAGAAGAAGATGATTTAGATTTAGAGAAAGCGTTTCAAAGTGATAATGAGGACACTAAGGGTCTACCAATTAATCGTGAAGGCAATTTAGAAGAGATGAGCGATGATGTTGAGCAAGACAATGGTGAAAACGATGAATTAGAAGAGGATGATGATGAAGAAGATGAAGATAATGATAACGACGAAGAAGATCGAAACACACCAGAAATTCAAAAACAGGATGTGAATGAAGACATTCAACACAACGAACTTTTAAGAGATGAATTGCTAGAATTGGAAACTACCTTATCTCACACCAGGGAGAAGCTCCAAAAAGCCACGAACCCTCTCCTGAAATCGAGATTTATAGACAGTATCAAAAAATTGGAAAAAGAGATGGAATTGAAAAAGAAACAATTAAAAGCAAGTGATATACAATTGAATAAACCTGATCAAGCTAATTCAGGCTCGCAAGAACAAACCGAAGAACGTGAAGAAGAGGAAGAGGATATCGATGAGGAAGAAGAGGAAGTAGAGGAAGAAGAAGAAGATGATGATGATGAGGAAAATCCCGAAAACGACTTGTTCAGTTTGGATCAGACAGCAAATTCACAACTGCCCGAGACTGAACAAAAAGACCAAACTCAATTGGACCAGAGTGACTTAGACATGATGATATTGTTTGGTGCAGAAGGAGACGAAGGAGATGAAACGGAAGAATAGGACCATCGACCATCAATTATATATGAAAGCTATTTAATATTTGCATTTAATCATTCTAAAATTTATCATTACATTTGCTCAATGCATGTGGGGTTTGTTGCTAATACCTGCGGTATTTTTCTATGATGAAATGTCAACTTCTTATAAAGAAATTTAGGATTTAGTAAGGGCAACATAGAGACAAAAAACTAGAGCACACGTTAAGAAAGTCTGGCAATACACTGTTCCAAACGAAGTTTTATCAAAAGTCATGTTTTACGATAGTATTATATGGAAGGCTTACTTCAATGAGACAAATGCGAAATAAATAAATTTCAGAACAGCGAAAGAACAAGAAACCTAATAGGAACTATACAAATAAAGCAAAGGTCTCATTCTAGGATAAACGAAGACGTTTAGTTTAAAGGAGGAAATTCTATTATCTGCTAAATTCCTGATTCGTTTACGATATTCTCCGATTTATTGACAACCAATTATCAGAATTCTTAATACAAATTTACGATTGACGCCTAAACTCAGTTACTGTAGAGTATATCTGGCAGAAAGGGAATAAAAGCTGAGAGTTAAACCATATGAAATGAATCTCGAAATACCAAACCGACAATTTTCTCGAGAGGAAATAAACCGTTGTTTTCTAAGATGGCAGCAGCTTCGTGAGGAACATGGAGAAAACGCTCCTAAAGTTCCAGAGTTTGTTTACTTTTCAAGAGTCTTACAAGTTGCTGCGAGGCAACAACAAGAGCTACAACAAAAGAGGCAACAGCAACAACAGCAGCAGCAACAACCACAGCAACAACAATTGCAAGAACAACCACAAGAACAACTACAGCAACAACAACCGCAACAACAACAACCGCAACAACAACAACAGTATTTACATCAGGACCATCTGTCTCAAACTCCCAATTTGAATAATCCTCAGTCTCTGCAACAACAAGAGCATCAAACAAATAGTGCCCCTCTTCAGCCAAATGTGAATAAAGATCCAAACGCTGGAAACAATATGGGACATATGATAACAAAAACTGTGAATGGAGCATCTCCACAAATGATAAATTTCAATCAGCCTGTTATACCAACTATGGGTCATGAAAAAGAAAAATCAAACACTCCTCAAGCCAACAATCTAAGCCAATCTCAACTTCCTTCAAAGAGTCCAATTGGCAATGCCTCTACACAATCAGCACGCTCCAATATATATCCGCAAAATCCAAACACCCTTGTTGGTGATCAGAAAGAAAGTAAGGTATCTCAAAATTCAAAGCCTACACCACAAAGCTCTTCTCCAATGTATTCGCCATCGAATATTTTCACTGTTGAACAATCTGAACTTTTGAAAGCACAAATAACTTCTTTAAAATGCCTTGTTGCACAACAATCTGTTCCTCGTGATTGCCAAAAGATCATCCAACAATCTATTAACCACCCACCAGACTTCAAGCGTATGTTAGTATCGTTGAGTGATTTTGTGAGGAGGCGGCAACAGGAACAGAGTACTAAAGTCTCTCAAGAAGACTTGCCAACAAAAAAAAATCTTACAAATTCTTCGGATTCAACGAGACCACAGTTTAACAATCCTACTTTGAATCAAAATATACGAATTGGAACCAAAACTGTTGCACAAGCTTCACCCGAGCTTCCTCTTGAAACCGTAAATCAATCAGAAAAATTGTCTGAAAAAGCACAAACTTTGAACAAGGACAATTCATTCTCTGGAATGCAGTCCTTCCAAACGATACCTTCTGGTGATATCACATCTAAACAAGATATACAACCCAATCAAATGAGTGCAGCAATAGAAAAAAGAACAGAAGTAGACTTGCCAGGAAATGAAGACGATAACCCGAATAAAGATGATGGAATGAAAAATTCTTTGACATCGGAAAATCTAAGAAACGATGTCGGGATGAAAGAAAATTCGAACCTTGAAGTTGCTGAAGAAAAAGTTGTACTAATTGAGGACGAAAAACCTCCAGTTCCTAAGGTACCCATACCAGCCTCACAGTTCAGAAAAGAAAACCCCGAAATATCAAATTTTTTAACAATTGAAAATCCAGATATCGTAGTCGATTGCTTCGCATTACCAGAAACACCACATGAAAAATTCTCGTATGAAAATCTTTTTCCTAAATCAGAATCAGACAAACTATTTATTCAACCAGGTGTTTTACCTGATGGAATCGATACACATACCGCGACAGAAATATACCAAACTTTAATTGCCCTTAATATTGACAGTGCAGTTGATAATTGTCTGTGGGAATTTTTGAATGACGATATTGATAAAGAAACTAAAGATAACGCTCTTTACGACTATTATGCATTACAGTTACTCCCTCTACAAAAAGCTGTAAGGGGTCATATTTTGCAATTTGAGTGGTACCAAAATTCATTGTTGACAAATACTCATCCAAACTTTTTGTCCAAAATCCGAAATGTTAACATGCAGGACGCTATCTTAACAAACGAATTATACAAAAAACATGAAATAGTGCAACAGGAACGGACAAGAAAAGAAAAATCCGCCAAATTGAAATCTGTTCTTGATGCTTCAGTGAATTTTTATAATGAGAGGTTAGAGTTGAAAGCTCGCAGGCTCAAGTTTGGACATAAGTTGATAAACACACACGCAGCTATTGAGAAAGAAGAGCAAAGAAGAGCGGAGAGAAAAGCGAAGGAGCGTCTACAAGCACTAAAAGCTAATGATGAGGAAGCGTACATCAAACTTCTTGATCAAACAAAAGATACTAGAATTACACATTTACTGAAACAAACTAATGCCTTTTTAGATTCTTTAACAAGGGCCGTGAAAGATCAACAAAAATACACCAAGAATATGATAGATTCCCATATTAACGAAGACTTACAGGATAATGAAGCTGTGCATGAACTTCACGATTTAGAATATGAAGAAGATGACGAAGAGGAACGTGAAAATATTGACTATTATAATGTTGCTCATAAAATAAAAGAAGAAATCAGGCAGCAACCAACTATTCTAATTGGAGGTACACTAAAAGAATATCAATTAAAGGGCTTGCAATGGATGGTTTCTTTATTCAATAATCATTTGAACGGTATACTAGCAGATGAAATGGGATTGGGGAAAACAATCCAAACTATTTCTTTACTAACATATCTGTACGAAAAAAAGAATATCAGAGGACCATTTTTGGTGATTGTTCCATTGTCAACTTTAACTAACTGGAGTTCTGAATTTGCCAAATGGGCACCTGCCCTCCGGACCATATCATACAAAGGTACGCCAAATGAGAGAAAATCGAAGCAAAATATCATTAAAAGTGGTTTATTCGAAGTTGTTTTAACGACATTCGAATATGTTATAAAGGAAAAAGCAATACTTTCTAAAATTAAGTGGATTCATATGATTATCGATGAAGGACACAGAATGAAGAATGCACAATCAAAACTATCATTGACATTGAACACCTTTTACCACTCTGACTACAGATTGATTTTAACAGGTACACCATTACAGAATAATTTACCTGAGCTTTGGGCTTTATTGAATTTTGTTCTTCCAAAGATTTTTAATTCTGTTAAATCTTTTGACGAATGGTTTAACACCCCTTTTGCTAACACTGGTGGTCAGGATAAAATCGAGCTAAGCGAGGAAGAAACGTTACTGGTTATTCGTAGATTGCATAAAGTTTTAAGACCATTTTTACTACGTCGTCTAAAGAAAGATGTAGAAAAAGAACTTCCTGATAAAGTTGAGAAAGTTATCAAATGCAAAATGAGCGCTCTGCAGCAGGAGATGTATCAGTTAATGTTGAAACACCGTCGGTTGTATGTCGGAGAAAATGTCAACAAAAAAATGTCTGGTTTACGTGGATTTAACAATCAAATAATGCAATTAAAAAAGATTTGTAACCATCCGTTTGTGTTTGAAGAAGTCGAAGACCAAGTTAATCCCACGAGAGAAACAAATGCTAATATTTGGCGTTCTGCTGGTAAGTTTGAGTTGCTACAGAGAGTGTTACCGAAATTGAAAGCTACAGGGCACAGAGTATTAATTTTTTTCCAAATGACTCAAATTATGGATATTATGGAAGATTTTTTGAGATTCACAGATATCAAATATCTAAGATTAGATGGTCACACTAAATCTGAAGATAGAAGCACTTTATTGAGATTATTTAATGAACCAAATTCTGAATATTTTTGCTTCATTTTATCAACTAGAGCAGGTGGGCTCGGATTGAACTTACAGACAGCAGATACAGTTATTATCTTTGATACAGATTGGAATCCTCACCAAGATTTACAGGCACAAGATAGAGCACATCGTATTGGGCAAAAGAACGAAGTTAGGATTCTAAGATTAATAACAGAGAATTCTGTGGAAGAAGTTATTCTCGAAAGGGCTCACAAGAAATTGGACATTGATGGAAAGGTTATTCAAGCAGGTAAATTCGATAACAAGTCTACCTCTGAAGAACAAGAAGCTTTATTACGTTCATTGCTAGAAGCGGAAGAAGATCATAGAAGGCGTATAAAAGAAGGTTTGGCCGATGATGAAGAACTGGATGACAATGAGCTTAATGAAATTTTAGCTCGAGATGAAAATGATTTGAAGGTATTCGCCGAACTTGACGCCGAAAGATCCAAAAAAGAAGCCGAGATGGGTATAACGTCCCGACTGATGGAGAATAGTGAATTACCGGAAATGTATCACCAAGATATAGATGCAAAAATTGAACAGGAGGAAGCTGATGCAACCCCAAGCAATGGTGGAAGAGGTGCCAGAGAACGCAGAATTACCACTTATTCAGAGAACATGTCAGAAGAACAATGGTTGCAACAGTTTGAAGTCAGCGATGAAGAAGAAGGAGAAAATGGAAAACGTAAGAAGAGAAGGTTTGATAAATCTCAAAACAAATCCAAAAAAATAAAAACAATCGATGATGACGAAAACCTACCAACAAACACACCGACACCTTCAGGAGATTATGATTTGTATGACGAAAAATCAAATCCAACTAACGAGAAGGATGAAGATAAAGAAACTGTAAAACACAAATTAGATGAATCTATACCCGAAAATTTACCTCCAGAGAATGCTAATACCGTTGATGAAAATAGCAAAACAACTGATGAAGTTTCGGTTGATGCTCAGCTTGACAGTAGCCAAAATTTCGCTGTTGCTGGAAAAACTTCAATTAAGTCTGCAAGAACATCAACGAAGAAGGGCAGTCGTGCAAAATCCAAAAGCCGTAGTCGTCCTCGTTCCAAAGCACGTCAGAAATCATCCAAAGGATCCTCCGGACTTGAATATCTTAGAGATCCGGATGCCACAACTGAGCCATTTGAGGTTAGAAAAACTGTTTTCGAGAAAGCGCAAATACTTTACAATTTTGCCGTAGATTTTGTCAACAAAGAAGGAAGGCGCTTATCAGATATATTTTTAATGAAGCCATCCAAATCCTTGTATCCAGACTACTACCAACTAATTAGGTATCCGTTAGCATTCGAGAACATTGAAAGTTACATAGAATCTTATGCCTATGATTCGCTGAAAGAGTTACTGGAAGATTTTCATCTGATATTTTTGAATGCAAGAATATACAACACAGAAGAATCATTGGTATACGTTGATTCAATCGAGCTAGAGCAGGTAGTAACGCAAAAATACCGAGAGATCACTCTGGATGAAAAACCAATAGATTTTAGTGTTTTTGAAGAAACATATGCTACTAAGCCTCTCATTTTACCAAACGCTGCTCCAGTTGACTCAAACATTGAATCAGATGCTAATACTCCTTCAGTTGTTATAGATACCCCAACATCTCCAAAAGAGCAAAGCCAAAGTTGATTTATTGGGTAAAGGCATATTGTGATGATAATGATCACAGAATTCAAATGGAATATTGAATTTTGCTCCTCAAGTTATTTCTTATATATATATATATATTGAGATGATAGGCAACCTAAATAGTATTTAAGAGGCTATTTTTTCTCCCTCAGATTTTAATAGAGTTTTATGTTATTTTGTTGTGACAAGCTAACCAACAATTTGAAGCAACCATACTCGAGATGCTTTGGCCACTTCGAAAGAAGGGCCGATCGTTATATTACTATTCAATACTCTACACTTAGTTTACTGAATAGGAATATCGATCGTGCATTAACACAATAAAGGGCCCAGCCAATTATCTACACGGTGCTACGGCACTCATCAGTTCTTGCCTGACCATCGGTCTATTTTACAACTGTTTTGTTGTAAGTCAGAATGGCTTAAGCCAGGATGCTCAACATTCCTAGTCACGCATCAAGAATAAGCGCCGTGCCGGCTTCGCAGAAGAACCGACGAATCTCATCAGATAACACTAACCGATGAGATCTGTTGAACGAGGAAATGAGAAATGAATGAGGAGGAGCCTCATTCATCATTAATAGTGCCTTATGAGATTCTGAGTGATATATAAGGACGCTAT
>JANIWU010000036.1:0-107163 GCA_030705145.1 Hagleromyces aurorensis | reverse complement strand
ATAAAGAAACTCATGCAAATATTAGAGTACTAGAATCCATCATATTGGATGTTGCCTTGATATGTCATCCGGATATCACAGCCATATGCACAGAAGTCGTGAAGACATGTCCTAAGTGTCAGATTTTCCAACGCATATATAATTTGGCTTCCGACTTGGCACCGTTACATCCAGTGGACCCTTTTGAAGTATGGTGCTTAGACTTTGTCGGCCCATTCACAGAATCTCAGGGAAAGAAATACATTCTGAATTGTGTTGAGTATACAACGGGACTAGTGATAGCCTTACCAACCTCAACGGCGGATACGGCGGTAGTGAAATCCCTACTAATCTTACTCTTTTCTATCTTTGGAAGACCAACCAAATATCTGCTATCGGATAATGGAGGACATTTCGCAGGAGATCTGAAACAGTTTTGTTTAGAACATGGGGTCGATTGGCGACACTCAAGTGTTATCCATCCCAGGACTAATGGATTAGTCGAACGAGTCAACGGATTGCTAAAACAGTACATCAACAAGATATCACCCCTTAACGGAAACGAATGGGCACAGTATGTGGCCAGCGCAACTGGGATGTACAATTCGACTCCGAACGCATTAGGATTCTCACCGCAATTTTTAGCTTTCGGATCATCATATCACGATAACCGAACAGTCGGACTGGCAAAATTTAGAAATATCTTAGAGAGTCCAGAAGTAGACGAGTACTTAAACCAGAATACAACATACAAGATCATAGATATCGAGATTACGCAATTACGGATAGCTCAACTACAGAGACTGGAAAACCTCGTTCGGGCTCCTAACGCCAAGAAAAGGCAGAATCGCCGTCTAATCCAGCAAAATTCATGGAATAAACGCGCTTATAACAAACACTACGAGGTAGGAGATTGGGTATATCGTCCACGCATGAAAAAAATCAAAGCAAGAACCGAATTGGGTAGGACCTTATCAAGTTACCACAGTCAAAGGAAAGGCATGTTGGTTGACCTCGCCGGAAAACAACAGGGAATCAGAAAACTCATGGAATTCTGACGAACTCATCCCGTACCATGATAAGGAACACGCACCAATTCGCTCAGCACTGGAAGCATTTCCAAGTCTACAAGATAAGGAGCGGCGAGTGTTAGGGAAGCTCATCCAAGAAGAACTAGAAGCTCTTTCAGAGGAGGAGTGATGAGTGTAGATATTTACCCTAACATTCACACGTGATATTTGTACAATATACTACGCATCTAGATGAGTATAAAAGTGAAGACTTTTACACCTCTAGAGGCCTTATCTTTACATAACAGAATCAAGCTTTAATATAGTCAAAAAGGACATAGCTTCATTTAGAATAATTATAATTATAACACGTCCCACAACAGAGGACCGGCCGAATATCTACAAAGATAAATCACGTGCGATAGTTATTGGGGACGAAAGCGTGATACGTGATACCGTTATATTAAACCGGATAGGTAACAGGCGCTCTGGGTAGCAAACATCTACAGCAACTGATCAACAAAAATAGGAGGCTAGAACGCAATAGAACTCTGTATCGTTTTGGATTTCCGTTTTGGGTTGCCATAACGTTTTGGGTTTATCTCCTTCCACCACCCACTGCGCAGGTTCAGTGAGTAAACTTGAGCAAGGTCCACACTCATACAGTTTTGCTAGCAACAATAACTGTAATTAACCGCTTCAAGCATCGCATGTGTTGTTGTTTATTAAGCTCGCATAGCAACTAGGGTTCTTTAGGTGGCAAATTTGGCACAATTTCGTAAACTACTCGTGGAGATCATCGGATTAAACGCAACAGCGCCGAAATCAGTTCATTTAAACAACCGATCCTCAAGTGTTGGCGCCACTGTCAATTGGTCGCAACCTATGCTTCTTGGGTTTCTCAAAATGTTTCTAGCGGGGTTTGCAGCGCTCACGTCAGTGTCGGTTACTGCTCTGTATATGTGCCAGAACAGGCTAGTATATCCCTCGTGGGCCCAGGGCGCCAGAAAGCACATTGACACCCCGGATATGTATGACATCCCATACAAGCGTGTCAAGATGGTGACAAAGGACAACGTCAAGATTGAGGCTTTTGATATGCAGAACCCATCCCCGGACTCCAAGTCGACGGTCCTGATTTTATGCCCGAACGCAGGAAATATTGGATACTACGTCCCGATTGCTGATATTTTGTACAATCAGCTGGGGCTGAGCGTCTTTATATACTCCTACAGAGGTTACGGACACTCAGAGGGGTCTCCCTCCGAGGCAGGCTTGAAGCTAGACGCAGATAGGGCGATGTCCTACTTGGCAACGGACCCATTTCACAAGACCAAAAAATTAATTCTTTATGGCAGATCCTTGGGCGGTGCCAACGCTATATATATTGCCTCCAAATTTCCTCAACTCTGCGACGCTGTTATACTCGAGAATACATTTCTGACAATTCGCAAAGTTATACCATATGTCTTTCCCTACTTCAAGTATTTCTCGGGTATGTGTCACGAACTTTGGAATTCCGAGGAAGACATCAAGCAAGTTGACCATAATGTTCCTTTCCTGTTTCTGTCCGGCTTGAAGGACGAGATTGTGCCTCCAAGCCACATGAAGCAACTTTACGAGACCTGTCCCAGTGAGAAAAAGGAGTTGTTTGAGTTCCCGCTTGGCTCTCATAACGACACAATTGTGCAAGATGGGTACTGGGAGATAATCAAGGCATTCTTGGAAAAATACGGATTTCTATGAGCCCCTCAAGTATCAATTTCTTCTTCAATAAAAAGACTTCTCCGAAGTGTAAGTATTGCATGTTGATTAAATAGTGTTATACAGCTTATACATCAGTAATTTGCATTTATTGTTTACAAGCTTAGGTTGTAATACTACTAGAACATCCACCAGGGCACTCTGTCATACCTTCATCAAGAAACCAGCTCTTAATGCAATTGAAGTGGCCCTCGTGGCCACAATCTAATAGTGATATACTCAAATGTTTCATGGGTCTTTCGCACACCACACAGAGTGAGTTCGGTTTCTTGCACTGGTCGCAGTACCAGTATCCAAATTTTTTCATAGAATTTTGGTTGCCTGCAATATTGGACTCTTTTGTGAAGTTCTCTTTAGACTTCTCATTAGTGATCAGTTTTCCACACTTCTCACAAAATAATTGGACGGCGCTCTGTCCACTCTCAGAATTCATGATATTTTCCCAGGGGCAGTACTTCAATAAACCAGTAGCAATTTCAAATAGCTCATATCGGTGTAAAATAGATAGAAACTCAGTTATACTGTTTTTAACAATTTCCAATGAAGTCAAATGGTAAATTTCTTGAAACAATAGTAGCAAATTTATCGCCAATAAGATATTCCCTGTTTCAACCGCTTGATAATATAATTGTTTAATTAAAGTTCTCGTTTTCCATGGTGGATTATCATCTCTCTTATATTCTGACCTTATTGCTTTAGACAGTTCGCTTAGTCGGGAATGTCTGGCATCCTTCGGTAAATTCTCTAAAGAAGTAAGATTTTTGAATTTAGTGTGAGATCCTATAATTGATGGAGATAGAACCGGATCTGTACGATTCGAATACCGGCGAATAAGATGAGGGGGGGAAGCATTATTAAAATTGCTTTTCAAAGATGAAATTTTGCTTCCTGGACTTATCAAATTTTGAGATGGGAGTTTAGGCGTCCGCTCAGAGAATTCCCGCTCCATGGAGTCTGCGTTTGGTGATCTGACATCAGTCATGAAAGTATCAATAAAAGAGGTTCGATGATTTTTCTTTTGTAAAATAGGTATCGACATAGTAGCCTGGTTCCCTTCCTTAGAGCCTGCTGCGGATTCTTTATCATCCTCTTCATATATTGCTTGTTCGTCATTTTCAAATTCACGGTATGTTTCAAGGTTTGATTCGCCAGAGGCCTCTGAAAAGTTCTGGTAAGATCCTTTAGCAAATTCTTTGATCTCATTATCATGTGCTAAACCCTGTCCATCTGATTTGGAAGATCTTAACCGATTTTCCTTCTCTTGTAATAATTGTTTTTTTAGGTGGGATATATTTTTCTTGTCATGGATAACATTCGAATCTGACGAAGCATGTAGTGCTTGAGGATGCTCTTCTATTAGCGAACTAGCATCACTGGCAGCAAAGCTACTGTATATTGAGTTTAAAGGACTTTTCTTTTCTTGATGAACTTTTGGCGAGTTATTTTTACTCAGATGCTGCTCGGTAAGTTCCATTGGTAAGGTGGTATGATTGTTATCATCTGAAATTGAACTTAATGCTTTCAAATCCCACAGTAATGAGTCTCTAATCAATAGCCACGTCTTGAAATTTGGCATGTCACCAATATATGAATAAACCGACGCATTATGATTACATATTGATATGAATTCCATCAGCATGTCTATCTGTTCTTGAATTTGGCTTATTAAATCAGTATCGTTTTCAGAAGTTGATGATTTCGATTTTTCCAGTTGTGGTTCGCGATTTTCAACTTGGTCTCCATCTCGTTTCACCAGGCTTTCATCGTCGGTACTATCACTCGTATCAATAGACTTTGAATGGTCGCCAAGTTTTTCCAGTCCCTTATTTTCAGCCTTTTTATCTATTAAATTTGACCAAGTTGCGTTTTTGGATAACCCAAATTTCATCATTAAATCTTCCTCTGTTTCGTCTGCAGAGTTCCTGTTCGTAATTTCAGACAGTTTATCTTGGTGTGACTCTTTGTTGAGATTATAAGAAAATTCTAATTCCCTTGCTAAAAATTTGAACACTTCTACTGGTGATTGCTTAATTGCTGCAATTTCAGGAGTGATGATGGTATCTTTGTCCTGTGGTATTCGCGATAACCTTATGCTATTAATGATATGAGGTATATCAAGCGTTAAGAGTATTGGATTTTCAATATTTGAATAATCTAACATATCATGCTGAGATTCTGTATTGGAAGAAATATTAGAGGGATGCATTGTGTTGCTCGATCCTAAACTTTTAGCCCCGAATGAAGTGTGATTTTTATTCATGACTGGTCTTTCGCTGTTAAAGTTTGGTAATGCCGCATGACTTATACCTCTTTTGATTCCACCCATAAAACTTGGCGAAACCTGCTCTTTGTTGGTAAATGGTATATTATGTTTTGATAGGTTTGTCTTTCTTGGGTCATCTATTGGTTTTTGACTACCTTTTATTTCGTACCCTCCTGCATCTTGATTAACAAATAATAAACCATTCCCTTCTATATCTCTCCAGCATGTAATAGTTTTCGGTAAGTTCTCGAGCATGGTTGGTTCTTCTTCAATATCCCAGCCATTTATAGTGTGTACTTTGTCAATATTAAAAACAAGTTTATCATCCCACCAAACCACGCCCATTGACGGAGCTCTTGAAACTAAAATATGCTTTGGAATATATTTTCTTGCAAAAGAGTACACCTTTACCTCGGCTTCTTCACCCATGGATGACATGGCAAACAACGAATTTAACACATTCTTATTATATTGGGGTCGGAATTTTAATTTGGTGACTGGATAACCTGTGTTTATCGTCACATCTGGTAATATCATTGTAGTTGTAATATTGGACCCGCCACCGTGCATATTGTTGGAGCTGGTATATGGTGTGTGGCTATCAACATGTTTGTCTCCCATGTACCACAAACATAATTTACCATCTCTCCCCCCTGTTGCTATATAATCTTGGCACGGTACCCAGTTCAAACATAATCCTGGGCCAGAGTGTGCATTTATTTTTTTTTCGTATTGTGATGGTTGCCGCATATCAAATTTTAGTAGCAGACCAGAATCATGGATGGAGGCAAATTTATAGCCTGGATGTACATTTTTTGTCTCTGCCTGTTGAAATGTAAATGATGGCATCCATTTTACATCTCTGATAGACTCTGATGATGTATTTATGTTAATGTCAGATTTTCCTGAACTTTTCATGCTGTTAGATCTGATATCCCATACCTTTATGCATCCATCTTGGCCCCCGCTTACAATTAAGTTACTTTGGACCATATTAAAATCAAAACTGTTGATTGATCTGGTATGTTCAGACAGATTCGTTATTACGGGATTATCAATGGATGAGGCTCGATTCATGTCATATAGAGAAATAGCTGTTGAATTACTGCAAACAGCCACATAATTGGTATAGTTTTGGAATCCTGTTTTCACATCTGCAATGGTGCTTAATTTCACTTGTCGTACTCGCTTATTGATATTAGCATTTGATGAGGCTTGGTAAAAAGAGCTTGAGTTAGTGGATGATGTAAAATCATGCAGACAAGAGATTGAACCGTCATTACTTGAAAATTTATAATAACCCAAATGTGTCTTACCTGCGCATACCAATCCATTTGATGTCGGATCGTGGATCTTATCGATACTAGCTAGTTCTTTATGTGTATTGTGGATGTACTTCAAGCCAGTTGATTTTGGCGGTAGCGGTTGATTTCTTCTGTTAGACGGTTGCCTTTCTTCGTTCATCATTGAATCATAGGAGATGCTATCACTAAAGCTGTTATCATTATAAGATGAACCATATGTTCCAATAGAAAATCTGGGATTTGCTTTCGCCTTCGGTGAACTCCCGACTGAGTTCATCTGATTTGAATAGTGTTGAATTCTGAAAGATCCTTTATGACTGAAAGATATGGGTTTGACATCATTACGGTTGAATGAAGCTGATGTATGACTTCTAGAAAGGGGATTGATTGGCATGGATTGATTTTATTTGCCCTTTACCTAATATGCACTTCAGATGTAGATGGTTTCTTGATACTTTTATTACAGAAGATGCAAAATCGTTATATGGTGAAGGTTATATTACTGATGGAGTGTAGGTAACGATATTGGCATTTGCACGTGATTTGTTATGTTATAGAGGCCGTAATATGGATTTATTGGCTGAACTCCGGTGTAACTTTATTAGGTACTTACTGACCATATTTTTATATACGTTAAAGTTTTGGTATTGAAAAAGCGTACTTCGACAAACTCTACATACATTAACTTTTTTATTCTCTAGTGTGTATTAAGTATAACTTACCTGAGATTATATTCTGGCAAAAAATAGTCGATAGTTGTTTATTCGTAATCGGCATGTTTTATTTTTCCAGTGCCATAATGAAATGATCTGGTATAGCATATATATAGACGCAATCCTTGCGCTCTCTAATTTTAAATTAGTTTCAACTTTTCAATCTTTTTTAAGAAGTTTTAAGAAGTTTTAGGCTCTATAAACATCTATTTCATTACATAGTCCAAATTACCTTATTTTCAATTTTTTAAATGTCTTTCATACCAATCATCAATTTCGAATTCTGATATGTCTTTTGTTTCAGGTGTTGCAAAACAAATCAAAAAACCGTTTAATACCAGAAACAGGGCAAACAGGTAGCCAGAGCTGTATTTAAAATTTTTGATTGCAAATGGTGATAGTAAAGTAACCAAAAAATTAAATAACCATCCAAAAGAAGAGGATATCGCAATTGAATTTGCCTTTATTCTAGCAGGAAATATTTCAGAAACTAAAATAGAAGAAACTGGTCCCAAAGTGCCAGCAAAAAACATCACAAATGAGCATACAAATGCCACTGTTATTATTCCAGAAGATAAGGCTTGCAAAGCAATATTTCCAACAGTTGCAAAAACAAGTACGCTGAAAAACATGCCCAGACATCCGGACAGTAAACATTGTTTTCTTCCAAACTTGTCTACAACATACAGCGCTAAAAATGTGGCCAAAAAATGGAGACATGAGACTAGGATAGACAAAATGTTTGTATCAGGCAGTTTGGAATCCTCAAAAATAATGCTACTGTAATAAAGGAAATAATTTATACCTGATAATTGCTGGAGAGACGTCAACAAAATTCCTGTTATCATCCTTAATTTCAATTTTGGCTCCCAGGAACAAAATTCGGAGATTCCTTCTGAGTCGTTTGATGACGTTTTGGCTCTCAAGTCATCTGCCATAAAGGTACTGGTATTACGCACCGATCTTAAATTACTAGAAGTTTCCAACACCTTATCTATTGAAGGCATGATATTGATTTCACTACAATTGGTAGGCTCGCTAGATGGCTCGTAATGTTGGATATCAGGAGAAAAGTACACGCCCAATGCAATAATAGTTGCCCATGCAAACCCAAGGAGAAGTGGCATTATCCAGATATTTCCGCCAGGGGAAGTTTCTGTTGTTGCAACACATATATAAATTATGATTTTCCCAAGCATTATACCAAAGGCAAACATCAATTGAAAAAGTACAAATATAGACCCTCGAATTTCTGACGGAGCTATTTCAAAAAGCAAAGATGGTATTAAAACTGCTGTTGTGCCAATACCTAGGCCAGATACTATTCTGCCTACACAGAGCTGAGCCAAGTGGTGGTTTGTAATTGTCTGAATTAATATCCCTAATGAGTATACTACGGCCGCCATGAGAATGCCAAATCTCCGGCCTTTCCAATCACCAATTTTAATAGAAAAAAAGCTTCCAAAGACACAACCTATATGAAGAGATGAGACAATACAACCAATCTGAAATTCTGATAAATATTTATTTTGGAATAGGTTCGGCGACTTTTGACCAAAGTTATTAACGAAACTGGGAATTTTTGTCAATCCCAAGATAATTCCAATATCCCACCCATAGATGAACCCTCCAAAAGAAACAGATGCACAACATAAAATTACCTTGGGTAATATTGGTTGGGCAAAGTTAAATTTTATGTTTTTTCCAGGATTTGAAGTATCGGAGTTTTTCCCACAAAAAGCTTCTGTATCACAAGCAGAAGCCAGTGTATGACAAATGCTCTTTCTGGCCACTTCCGGAGCACTCATGTAATAGATGCTTTCAATTTTTCCGTACGATTAAACCTTAACTGGCTGCAATAGGTTAGTTTCTCCTTCTTTAACAGTGTATGAAATACCACAACAAAGTCAAGTTACTATGGATAATGACGTACAAATGCTAAGCTATTACAATCCAACATTTTTTAATCTCTTTTTTGCATCTACGTTTTGTTTTCCGTGTCTGATTTTGTACGCTATCTTTGAATAAATATTATACCTCTTAGTGGTTTGTTTTCCTCTTTTGTCATTTCTGACATTGTTACACAACAATATCCCCAAAAAAGTTCAATAAGATCCCAAAAAAAACTAGTAAATTCATGTGTGTTCTTTCATATATATATTAATTAATATATGCTTAGAATCCCTTTTTTGTCGTTTTGTCTCAAATTAGAGGACCCAATACAAACACGGTAGGATCATGCACAAGGGCTTTGTGAAAATACAACTACTCCTTGTTCCAAATTTTTGGTGCACAATGGAAATCTCAGTTCAAAAATAGCAGAATATGTTAAGTGTGTTTTATGCTGGTTATGTGCTGCAGTTTGGCCGTTATTTTTCTATTGAAATTTAAGGGTCGGAGTTCATTATTTCGTTGAATGTAATATGCGGACCCGACTAGATTTTTACAATTATATTAGGTCTACTAAACAGAGGTTACTCCTTTGAATAAAACATTTCAGACAGCTTGGATATCCCAGGAGTGCATGACTGGTGTACAGAAGATAAGTGAGAAAGTGTTAAAACATGGATAATGATCATGATACCAAGAAAAGTAGCACTCGAGACTTTGTAGAGCTCGAATCCCTTCTAGATGAGGCTACATCCTCATCTCAGGGTCCAAGCGATGGCCTGCATACTTCACCGAGAAAGCCGTTTATAAGCGATGTTGAATGGAATGGAAATATTATTAAGGTATACCCACTAGACTACCAAGAAATTGGCCTAGTGAGGTGGCAAATAGCAGCATGTTTAGTCATGTTCACAGTCTTTGGACTGAACGATCAGGCTACGGGGACCCTGATACCGACATTGACCGAACATTATAAAATATCGAAAGTCGAAGTTTCTAACATATTTTTAGCTCAAATTGTGGGCTATACAATGGCTTCGCTGAGTAATGAGAGGTTGCATGTGATGATTGGAATGAGGGGTGTTATGATTTTGGCATCAAGTCTATGTGTGGTATTTTACTCGCTATTGACACTTAAACCACCACGTTTCTTCATGTATGTCGCATATTATGTGCCATTAGGTCTTAGTATAGGCTTTCTAGATTCCACCGGTAATGTCATGATAGGTACTTTGGAGAAACATAAAAGTGAGTGGATGGGGATTATGCATGGACTATACGGTGTTGCATCTATGGTTACACCACCACTAGTCTCACATTTTGTTGAATGGGGACCCTGGCAACTGTTTTTCTTGCTGCCACTCGGATGTGCAGCTCTAGGTGTACTTTTGGGGTTGTACGCATTTAGGTTTGAAACAGCTCAGAGATACGACTATCTCTGTAAAGTTCACCACCAGGAAGAAGGCGAAGAATCAAATCCTTCAAGTCAAGATTCAAAATCATTTATGGCGATATTGAAAACACCGGCAGTCGCCCTCTATTCCTTATTTTTGTTTGCATATCTTGGGGCTGAGATATCAACGGGTTCGTGGTTATACACCTACCTGCTTGGAACCAAATCAGATGACAGAATTAAAATGTCTTATTTCACTTCAGCATACTGGATAGGGCTCTCCATCGGAAGATTGGGGTTGGGTTTTGTTACAAACCGAGTATTCAAAAATGAGTATAGAGCGACTTGTGTCTATGCTTTACTAACGTTATTCTTTTACACTCTCTTTGTCCTTATCGGCCTCATAACATCATCATCAGGATTCTATTTCTTTTTACTATTTTCTGTCATAATTATGTGTGGTGTATTTATTGGACCACTATTCCCTAATGCTAGCATCGTTGCTCTACAAGTTCTGCCGAAAAAGTTACACATTGGCGGGGTTGGAATTGCAGTAGCTTTGGGTGGGATTGGTAATGCGTTATTGCCGTACATTGTTGGTATTATTATTCATAATGCATCCGTGAATTGGGTTCCATTTATTTGCTGGACTATGGTAGCTGCATTTACTGCCATATGGATGTCATACCCAAAATTCATCAAAGATAAAGAAGAATTTTTCTGAGAAAGATAGTACATAGTGTAAAAAATGAACTAAATAATATCACAGGCTGTCTAGAAATCCCTGGCACTGTCATGGCATGTCTATATCCCATGGCTGGATTTTATCATACATGTGATATGGATGAATCTGGATTATTCGTAAAGTGATTTTAGGGTTTTACTGGAGTTCAAATTTCTATACACTAGCTTAACAGATAGCAACAAAAATAATGAACATTTGATCTCTTGAAAACAAGCTAGGCAGTGTAATGTTGATATAAATTCATCTCCATTGAATATACAACATTTAGATGAGCCCTAACTTTTTACTGAGACTGTTTAAATCCCAATAGCGTTCTTCTTAGTTACGTTAGAAATGATATGGTTACTGTTCAAACAGGGCTTCAGTTAGAGCTGTAATCTACAAATTATTTCTTCATCATTTGTTACTGTGAAAATGAATGAACTGTGTTAAGAAAAGGTGGAAGAATCTAAAGAGTTAAGGATTTTTGAACATACCAATGTGCATTATTGTTTTGGAAGATATATAATTATTGTATTACCATGGATATAATAAATTCTGTACAAGATCAAAATTCAGCTAAGAGATACCTAGCCCAGCGGCGAACCGTTGACATGAGCTCACCTTATGAGAAGTTGTACTATTACAAAAAGCACGGTTTACGACTGCCCGCAATTCAACCTGACACATCTTACACATCTGATATCATGCCTCCTGATGCCTATCGTAAGAACGATAGGATAATAAATGTCACAAGCAAGTTTACACATCTGAGCTCAAACAAAGTCAAGCATGTGATTCCAGCAATCAAATGGACCCCGGAAGGTCGGAGATTGGTTGTCGCTACCTACAGCGGCGAGTTTTCTTTGTGGAACGGGTCATCTTTTAACTTCGAGAGTATCATGCAGGCTCATGACTCCTCGGTATCTACCATGGAATATTCGCATGCTGGTGACTGGATGATTAGTGGAGATGCCGATGGCACCATAAAGATTTGGCAACCAAATTTTAACATGGTCAAAGAACTGGACCAGGCACATACTGAATGTATTCGGGACATTGCCTTTAGTGCAAACGACTCGAAATTTGTGACATGTTCGGATGACAATATATTGAAGATATGGAACTTTAGTAACGGCCAGCAAGAGAGGGTTCTTTCTGGGCATCATTGGGATGTTAAAAGCTGTGACTGGCACCCTACTATGGGTTTAATTGCATCTGCTTCGAAAGATAATTTGGTTAAATTGTGGGACCCACGCTCAGGACAGTGTATTTCATCGATATTGAAATTCAAACACACAGTACTAAAGACAAAGTTTCAACAAACTAGAGGAAATTTGTTGGTGGCAATATCGAAGGATAAGTCGTGTAGGGTGTTTGACTTGAGAAGTACGATGAAGGAATTGCTCGTTGTCAGAGATGAGACGGATTACATGACGTTACTATGGCACCCTGTAAACGAGTCCATGTTCACCGTAGCAAATTACGATGGCTCAATCAAGCATTTTGACGTTATGCAAAGCTTGACAGAGCCCATCCACACAATACCATATGCCCACGACAAATGCATTACCTCTCTTTCATACAATCCCATCGGTCACATTTTGGCTAGTGCAGCCAAGGATAGAACCATCAGGTTCTGGACCAGAGCAAGACCTGCTGATCCCAACGCGTTTGATGACCCAACTTACAATAACAAAAAAGTCAATGCATGGTATTTTGGAATCAATAATGGTATCAACGCTGTCAGAGAAAAAAGTGAAAACGGAGCTGCTCCTCCTTCTAATGTGAATGGAATGGACGGTGTCCCTCAAGCAACGCCGATGTCGACTTCCGTGGGTTCGGAACTTCCTGGATTAAAGGGCTCCGCTCTCCCGGGATTGAGTATCTGAGGAACATCCATGATGTCCATGTCCGTATCCCTATCCGCACATTATTCAAAGCATAAATTGCATTGCATATTCGATTTTTTTATTAATCAAACTAGTAAGTATAAAATTAAGTCAGTACTAGTATTAGTAGTGATGATACTTATATAAATATATTAAGAGAATCCATGATTTTTTTAGCGGTGTGCAAGAAAAAATCTTTCCGGTTACCATGTCATTAAGTCGTTATAGTTGTCATCAGGTGTTTTTTTTATCTATCTGTCTATCCTTTTTGGTCGTATCAGTTTCGTCAGGTTGGCCCGCCCTAGTTCAAGATTTTAGCTGCGTTATTCTTCAGAAGCGCTTGCAAATCTGTGAAATAATCTTGATCAATAATTTTGTTTAAAGTTTTCAGGTAACTCTGTCCGGTGATGTTCTCGATGCCGTTGGTTATGAATTTCTTTACTTTGTTGTTTTCTTGTTTGTAGAATGACTTGGCACGCTCAATGTACTCGTACCCAAAGAGCTCGGTGTAGCTCTCCAAAAACTGTTCTATGTGCTCGATAACCTCGTCGATTTCTTTGTGGCTCTCTTTGGGGAAGAAGCAGATGTTCGAGTCTTTAGAAGAAACTAGTCCTGCATTGATTAGGTTGAAGTGAAATACACCGTTTTTCAGGCCGCTTTCGCCAAACTTCTCCAGCATCAAATTGAACTCTTCCCGGGTGAAAGGTGTGAATTGCGAGTAGTACTGTCTCAATCTTTTTGAAAAGTCCTTGACTGCGAAATCGTAGGGTTTGTCGAAGTAGTCCTCGTTGAAGGACTTGTTGTGCACGTTGAATCTGATGAAACTTGGGTCTGAGCAGGTAATCTGCAGGACGATTGGCGCGATTGTGAACTTGCTGAACTTGTTCTTGTTGTAGTGCGCGATCTCGTCGAACACGTAGCATCTGCGCTTGGGCGTGGAGTTTGTCGCGTCAAAGATGCCGATGTCGCACCGGTCGTCATCGATATCCTTGAGCAGCTGGCCCAGCGCGATCTGCGCGTAGCGTTCCTTCTTCTCGGCGTTCTTGGGGTCGAAGAGGTCTTCTGCCTCGTTTGTGGCGCCTGCGCTCAGCGTTATGCTGCTGAGCTTTCTCCTGACGGAGCCTGCGTTGTATATGGAGCTTCTGAGACTGGCGGTTTCCGGCTTGCTCTGCAGATAGCGGATGAGGTGTTTTGAGACGGACGACTTGCCGACTGCCGGCAGCCCGACCAGCACGATGACAAACTTGGAGTCTCTCTGCTTGGTGGTGAGCGTGTTTCGGCGCGTGATGTCCGACGTGAACGTCAGGACCTTGTCGTTGGACTCGAGAGGCGCTATGTCCTTGAACAGCTCCTCGGGCACCGACACGGGCTGGGCCGCGGACACCGCCGCGTGCGCGGCAGCGCGCGCGTCGGTCTCGGGGTGGATTTCGTCGTTCTCGTAGTAGTACTGCGACTTGTTGAGCAGCAGGTTGGAAAAGCTTTTCTTGCCCAGCGAAAAGAGGGAGTTCGTCGAGTTCGACGAGCTGCCGGTTTCCAGGAAATTATTGACGGTCATGCAACTGTGTAGAAGCGCTGTGTGCTGAGTGTAGTGTAGTGTTTTGCTTTGCTGAGCAGATGTACTTTCTGGCGGTTGCTGCGTGCTGCCTCTGTCGAGCACAGCGGATGCGCCGCTCTCACTTATATATATACAAACTGAAAAAGTTTCCGCTAGTTGGAAGCCTTGATCTTTGCCTCGCTGTAAGAGGCAGCGGTTTCTCCAACTTCGAAACCTTACTCATAGGATGATCAAACAGCGGGCTGCGGTCTGTTCTGGGTGTGGATCGGAAAAACAAAAGAAAATATGCGAGTTGCCAAGCTGTAGAGACGTTCTACGCGTGAAAAAAATTGTCCTCGACATGGGAGCGAAACCTGCATGCTGGAAAATTCAGTTGGTACAGGGCCAGACGGGTCGGGAACCGCTGCGGTCGGGGGCGCCAGAGTGTGCGAGAACGCTCTACAGGTTGCTGAGAAACCTGAGCACCCGGTGGGCTATCTTGCCACCGTTGCCTGGCGTCTGGTCCGATCCGCCGCTCTTTACTGCTGCATACCTCTACCACTCACTGCGTGGTCCGCGACAAAACAGCTTATAACCGTTCCTCATACGTACCCAGAAGAAACGGGGCAGGCCGTACACGCTGGGAAACCTCGCACCTACCCCTCCGTGCGGGGCCTTGCTTTTTTCCGACGGAATGTCCCAAGACTCACACGTGGCAGGAGAAAGCACGGCGTTCGGGCCACAGCAGCCGAAAAGAGAGGGTCAGACGAACAGGAACAAGCCAGGGTGGCGAGGGGCCCACTCGGCGCCCATTCGGGGCCTGCACGGGCCAGTTTGGGCCTTTGACCTACGGCCACGTAGGCACAGATGGGTCCAGAGGGTCAAAGAGGGCCAAATATATCGGACAGCGCGGAAAAACGCCCGCGGACGCACACGTATTCCGATACGCGTGCAGAGGGGGTCAGTGAGGCGTTCGGAAGCGATCAGCGGAACAGGACATGTCGCGCACGACGGCACCCCTCCCTAGGATTCGCGACGGGCGACAGCCCGAGCGCGGTGCGCCAAGGGCGGTGCGCATTGTCCACGGCGGAAGAGAACTAGCAGCAGGCCCGTGGCCTGCGTGACCTTCACGTGTGACATCACGCACGGCTGGCCCGCAGTCATACGTCCCCGCCCAGCAGATCGCCATCCGCGGCCGTCTGTCCGCCGTCCGGCGCTGCGGCAGCGCCGCTCGCTGGGGGGACGTCATTGATCGGCGCCTGGCTGGCGGCGCGCTCCCCCGCACTGGCGTCGACCATCGCCACGTCGGTGCCGTGGTCTCCGTCGCCGCGGAGCTCCTCGGGCTCCTCGGGCTCCACCACGTGCGGGCCGCCGGAGACCGGCGGCCCGCGGCCCGCTTCCGCGGCTGGGGCGGGCTCGGAGCCGCCCGCCAGCTTTGTGTCAGGCGCATCGCCCGCGGTCTCTGAGCCGGGCTCGCTGTGTTCGTTTTTTATGTGCAGGGCGGCATCTGGCTCCGGCGGCGGCGCTGCCGCCACCTCCGCCTCCACCTCCACGGCGTCGCTCATGGCGCGCTTCAGCGTCTGTCTGGCTTCCTCGCACACCTTCTCAATGTTCTTGATCTCGAGGCGCTTGTGCTCCAGTTGCTCCTCCAGCAGCATGATCAGCGACTCGCGGCTCTGGTGCGGCCGGTACTCGTTCAGCAGATGGTGCGTGTTGACGAGGATCGTCCGAATGTCCTCGACCTTGCGCTCGTAGAGCGCCGGGTTGCAGCCCAGAATGCCGACCAGCTCCAGGTAGTTGAGCAGTAGCGACTTCAGCAGCCGGTGCAGCTCCTTGATCTTGTTCTGGTAGGTGTTGCTCGTGCTGTCCGCGCGCTTCTGGTACAGCTGCGTGAGACCCATGCTGGCGAGGTCCGGCAGCTGGTCACGCACCTGCCAGACGCTGCCGAACGCACGGTACTGGTCGTTGGCGGGCATGGGCGGCGGGATCAGGTAGTCCAGCGCGCACGTTATCTCGTCGCCACCAGCGGGCTTCTCGTAGTCACCGAGCCGGTCGACGTTCTCCTGCGTGAAAAACTTGATGTACGGAGGGGGCGGGGGGTACAGCGAGCTGATGTCGTTGCTGTCGGTGGTCATTATGGCAGGCGATTGGCGTGTATGCGATGAGGGTGCGGTGTGTCGGTGCGTTTTGAGCAGCAATTTGGCCTGTTGTGCGTCCCGCAGCGCTCGAGCGGGCTCCTGCAGGACAGTTCGCTTTAAGTTCCGGCTAGCTCGTACACAGTGATGTGTGTTGCAGGACCACCGCTAGGCTCTATAAACCATCTGGTACCTGATGCACAAGCAACATCGAGCGGCCCACACACACAGCAGGGCCGAACGAAGCTGTCAAGAGGGAGAGATGAGTGCTGCTGAGAACATGGACGTGGACGTCGTAGACGTCAACCAGGAACTGGACAAAAAGCCCAAGAAGTTCGAAATCAAGAAGTGGACCGCCGTTGCGTTCTGGTCGTGGGATATTGCGGTGGACAACTGTGCGATCTGCAGAAACCACATCATGGAGCCGTGCATCGAGTGCCAGCCGCTTGCCATGACAGACACAGACAACGAGTGTGTGGCCGCCTGGGGGGTGTGCAACCACGCCTTCCATCTGCACTGCATCAATAAGTGGATCAAAACCAGAGACGCATGTCCCCTGGATAACCAGCCCTGGCAGCTGGCAAGATGCGGCAGGTAAATGGGGTGTGCCGCTCGTGAGCAGCGGCAAAAGGTTTATATGTAAATTAGGTTATATTCCGCGCTAACAGTGCAACTACGTACGCATCGCTAAGAGACTGCTGTGCTCATTTATAATAACTCTCGTTTCTGGGGAACGTGCCCCAGAGAGACCATTCCAGGCAGTTGGGGCTGATTTCGTCGTAGAACGAGTCCCAGTCCGTCTTCGAGTCGTCGTGGTCGTACTCGACGAAGAAGATGTACTGCCACTTGCGCTCCTGGGGCTTGCCCATGCTGAACGGGCGCGAGCTGATCGACGTCATGTTGATATTGTGTCTTTTCAAAATCATCAGCACGTCGACTAGGGAGCCCGGACTGTCTTGTTTGGTTGTGAACGAAATTAAACTGACGTTTTCTGCCTTGCTTGCAAACTTGGCAATGTCGTCGTCTTCTCTCCGTTTGAAAACTAGGAACCGGGTCGTGTTCCCCAGCTTGTCGTTAATCTGAGAATCAATGACGATTGTTCCGGTTAGACTGGCTGCTGTCTCACTAGCAATTGCTAAATGCAAGTTGTCAAAGGAGTCCGAGATCGCTCTTTGTGATTCTACCGCTTGCAGTACCGCACCTGAGGTCGATCCACTGTCTGTTTTGATGATTGTGGTCCCAGGAAGTTTTTTCTGCAATTGTTCCAAGTAGGATTGGACTTGGCCCCAAACTTGGGGATGTGAATGAATGTTTATCTGCTTGTATCTCTTTAGATCATCTAGTTTGAGTTCAATCGGTGAGATGAGGCAATGAGCAATGGAAACGTACTGCTCGCCCACGACTTCAATTCCACAGGTCGCCCTTTTACTGCTTAGGCCATTCTTTCTCATCTTACCTATCTCTCTAATCATTCGGTCTCGCAGAAAATCGTACGAGAACACGACCTGACCATTTGTAGAGTTTTCCAGAGGTATCGTTGAGTAGTTGATTGAGTCATCCTTCTCTAAGTCTTCAAAGCACTGGGGAATGGAGTTGGCAGGAATGTATTGCACATTTTGCAAGTGGCCAAACTGCTGAATAGCAGCCTGGTGAGAGTATGTTCCTTCTGGCCCCAAATAAAGGACTCTAATTTGACTTTTCATCGCTGTCCTGCTCACCTTTTTCTATCCCAACTTGTAGTATGTATCAAGTTAATTAATATATCACCGGGTTTCATATGGTCAAAACCCTAAAAAAACTACAAGAAAAACTACAGATGTGCTCTATTTACAAGTACACGGAGCATTTCAGCAACTCAGTATGATAACCAAATGGCTGTCGCTTTATTCAGTTATCCATAGACTGCGCCAACGAGATTAAGTGATCCACATTGAAATCTGGAGCTCCCTTGGTGAAGCTTCGAAGCATGTTCACACGTTGTTTTGCAGCGGGTGTATCTTCGCCCATTGCCCCATAGAAACGTTGGACGTTAAGTAGTAGTAGTTGGGCATCCTGTACTGAGACGTTGGTATCTGGCTCTACTTGTCCATTCATGAAAACCACCTTCTTGTCTTTGGCTAACTCTGTGTGAAATTGAAAAGTCGTATGTGGCTTGGCAAACTCGTTGTGTAGTTTGTATTCGGCTAAGGATGTCATTATGCAATGGACGGTGTGTGGACCAACGAATTGCCACTGGATATAATGCAGTTCAATTCCCTGGGCATTTTGATTATTTTGTTCAGACGACTCTTTCTGTAGCTCACGAGGCAATGGCAGTACAAAGATTGGATTTGCCTTTGCATTGACTAACATCTGATCAAATACTTCTGCTGGAACGACAGCACTGAGTGTGTTCTCTTTTTGCATCCATTTTGCCCTCCATAAAAACTCGACTTCTTGCTTAGATAAATCCTTAATTCTATCCACCTTTAGAAAAGAATCCAGTGTTTTAAATGGAACCAGTTCCGAATTCGGATCTATAGGGCCCTTTGATTTTGTCGCACCTAAAACATTGCTTGACATCTTGATTCGTTGTTCGTAGTCCTCAAGCTCTTTAAGTGGATCGATTTTGGCGAACTCCTTTTTCTTTCGCTCAGTTTCCTCTCTCAGTTTCTCTTTTAAGTCTTCAACGTTCTTGTAACCCTCTTTCTTAGCCTTTTCAATAAGCTTTTGTTTATATTTCTCTTCTATAGATGACTCTGTTGAGTACAATTGGAGGTTGCCAAACGATAAACTTCCGCTATTTATAAAACTGGCAGCTCTAACGTGTTGCACTTGCCGAGATATATGGGGTTGGTGTCTTGGCCAGTTTCTTATGCTCCTATACAATAATGGACGCATCAAAACCCTTGGATTTCTGGTTCTGGACGTTACTCGTATCAATAATTGATGAAGAAATGCAATTATAGGATATCTAAATTACTTCCAGAAAAATCCTTCGAAGCTTTTCTGAAATATATTTGAAGGACGACTAATTATTATGATGAATTTCCAAGGTAATTAGATTTGCAATGACCTTTTTTAGAGGAGATCCTTCATTTGTATGTAGTTATTTATTTAGTGGCCTTCGTAGAAGGGCACATGATCAATGATGACGATGACAGGGTTGTCGACACAGAGTGCAGAGTAGGTCATTTGTCCAGCATAATACTAAGCAGTTAGTATAATGAAGCAAAAACTACAAGATTTACTCATATAACTTAGTGAAACATATTCGAAGACTGGTCTTTCATTTCACTTCAAAGAAGCACATTGTGGTTATCATATAAGAACTAGACCCTGTTTGATTGAGTCATCGATAAGCTAGTATAGTGGGCACAAGTGGGTAATAAATTAAAAAAAATAAGGATATATTCAAGAGTGCATCTTACAGTCGGTAAAATATTTTTTAGATATTAGAAACCTACTTCATATCATTTGGTTATTTTATATTGGGGAATAATTATGCATATTCGTGATGGCAAACACTGACGATATATTGCTCCGATTGATGGACAAGTATAAGCCACATATCAAACCATACGCTTACAGACTACAAACTTGGGATAAGGTACTGCAGGAGTATAATTCAAAAGTAGGATCAAATTACAGACAAGTACGAACTGTTAAGAAAAAATTTGAAAGGCTAAGGGATTTATTTTACGAGGATAAAGTTCATATTGCAGGAATCAATAAGGAAATCCTAGAAAAGATCGTTGTAGAGTCGGATAACGGTCCAAGAAAAATAAGCATACCTTGGAAAAAATATTTGCTGCAATCTTCGAAAACGCTGAAGTCCAAAGCAATTCGTAATAGAACAGACAAAGTTTCTGACATAACTAGTCTTTTTGCACTACAAGAAAAAGCTGAGACCAAGACAATTGATGAGGCTTATGCCATACCTGAATCACTTCAAGATGGTACTGAAAAAGACGGACGGCCAAGTACACCTGTAAATAGGGAGGATACAGAAAATTCGATGTCCCAACCGCCTCCTTTGGATTCTATTACAATTGGATTTCCACAAAGGCATGACTATGAGGACTCTGGGGGGTCTGAAAGAACATCACCAATCGATAACATATCAAACATACAGGGTAATGTGATGACGGATAGCTTGCTTTTTAATTCCCCAACCTCGCAACAGCAAAGTTTGAACAGTATAGACGTGCAAAATACTAATTATCCAATTCCTGAAGATCCAACGACGACTCGTGCCCTATCATCTGAACAGATATTGAAATCGATCAGTTCGCTTATTGCTCAATATAAGAATACTCATGATAATTTATCAGCAATATCTAGTAGTGATGGCGATATTGGTCACTTAGCTCTTTTACAGGAATTTTCAAGCGTTAATGATGAACTTCCTGGTTCTGTTCCTACTATAGAGAGATTCTATTCAGAATTCCAAATCTTTCGCAAAGAGCAAGAGGCATCGCGACAGAAAATTTCAGAAAAAGTTGATCGCATGATAAAGTTAATTCAAAATCTCACTGAAATCGCTCGCGGAAGAGAGCAAAGTTATGAAGTTGGTGAAACCCCTGATATATTAGAGACTCCACATTTTGGTGGTAATCAATCAGGCAGTGTGTAGCTGTGTGTTTATATGAAGTATTCTCTGTATTATAATAGTTTTGATTACGCATGAAGATATGGTATTTAAATTAATATATTTTACAAACTATTGCGAAGATTGACAAGCCTTTCCCATCCTTCGCTGTCATCCCACTTTCCTCTCCCCTTGCTCATCAAAGATTTAATTGTGGATCTTGACTTGTATTTCCAATCTTTGCATACAAAACTACCTTCTCCGTGCCTTCCATCTAATTCACCCAGAGATTCGTACGCTGCCACAAGATCCTCACAGGCATTAACAGTTTCGTTCCAGATACCTTGATCTACTTCTAAGCTTGGGTTGTGCGAAATAGCTCTATAAGCTTTTTCATGACACTCTAGTGCAGCCCATGGTCTCTTTCTCCAAAGTTCAACCCTGGCCACTAATCGCCAGCACCTAGCATCAGTGGTTATGACAGATGGTATCGTTTCCGTAATGAACTCTATAGCAGAGCTTTGGAAATGACTTGGTCTCTCACTAGAGTTGGTAGGATACTCTGATGCCACAAGTAGTTCAACTAGTTTCTCAACCACCGGTAAATCGATGGAACCTTCACCAGACTTATCTTTTTTTATGTCCACTAAATGGCGGCAAGCTAATAATACATCATCCCATTCATTTAATTTAACCGAGACTATCATATAATTCTCCCATATTCTCCAGTTCTTTTGTGCGTCTGATGCAATGGCACGTTTTAGACAACTAAATGCTTCTTTGAACTTTCCAAGTTCCATATAAGCAGCACTTAAATTAGACCAGGAAGGTGCATGTGTGTGATCGAGAGAAACACATCTTGAAAATGCTTCTGCTGCTAACTTCATTCTTCCGCATTCTAGGCCAACACAACCATAGAAATACCATGTTTCAAAATTTAGAGCATATTGTCTTAAGGAGTCATTCAGACATCTTAAAACCTCATCATAGTTTCTTTGGAGTCCGGATGTTGGTGGAGGGTTGTAATAATACCTAGCTAGTGAATTTCTCGCGTTGACGTATTTTCCTATCTCCCAACTCTTTTCCCAAAGGCTTGGATCTTGTTTAATATCGCCTAAAATCGAGCATGCTCTTGCGTCATTAGGATGATTTTGAAGCCTTTCTGTCAGAATAACTTCGGCCTGAGCCTCTTCTCCGACAGCTGCATAACATAAAGCTATTTCGCACGACATATTTAATCTTTCATAGATCGTTATTGCTGATCTCAAAATACCCATACTCATATAAATCTCTGCTAATGTAGCATCAAATTTCCATCTCGGTATGTACGGAAGCTGGTGAATGAATTTCTGTCTGACTGCCACTGTCGCTATCGAGTTTTCGTCCGCAGAGCTGGGGATCAATTTTGTCGTTATTTTCAATTGTAACTCCTCTACAAGTGATTGCATTTGTAGCAGCCCGCGCTCCACTGTCTTTGCCTTTGTGGTTTCAATGACCGAACGTTCCCAAAGGGATCTCGAAAAGATTGTCCAGTTCTTCAAACCCTCTTGATAAATTACTCTTTGAATAATGGCACTCAATTCTTCTTCTACTAGAGGATCTTTTGCAGGGGATGTCTGGCGAAGAGTATACAATCTTAATAATAATTGGATATTATCGAAGTTCGTTAGTTGCGGTTGATTGTTAGGGTCTAGATCTTGGAAATCAAGAGGAATTAGTTCTTGGCGAATTGCAAGCGGCAACAATTTTTCTTCCTGCTCTTGAATCTCATTTTCATTAAACTTCTTTCTTTTCACAATTTGCTCATCAAGTGGCTCAGAACCAATAGATTCGAAATATGGTTTCTCGAGAAGTACTTCTGAATTTAGCGAGAAATCTTCCGGATAATTATTATCTGATGATGAACATATAGAGCTTTCAGATGTTGAAGATTTAGCTAAGAGTAGCAACCCTGTATGTGATTTTTGTTGGAACTTAGTTCTCTTGGCGCGAGCACCTGTTAGTATTAATTGAAAGTTCGTTAGTTTCTTTACCTTCAATAATGCTGGCAAACAAAGATGTTCTGTGTTGATAGCCAACGAACATTTTACATTTTCTAGATAATAAATCGTGTAAATATCTTTCTTGAAGTTTTCGGGGACATATTCTGGTAAATCTTTGACAACCGCTTGTGCAATGCTAATTGAGGAAAGTAAAGAGGCAGCAAATGTAGCTTGGTTTCCGGCAGGCTCGGGAAGCAGTGATAGTTGTAACAAAATAACTCTTGCTCTCCACCAATGGGCAATAGCTAGTATTCCTGGGGTTTCTGTGGATGAAATTTCTGGTAAGGTAACCTCATTTTTTGGGTCCAAGAGTAAACACTCTTGATTGGTGATTTTTTCAAAGATGATTAATGCAAGAATCAAGTAAAGGGGGTCTTCCATATGCTCGTATGCCGGCTCACCTTGGATATCTAGAGCTCTCACCAATTTGAGGTGGAGATCTTGGCAAGCAGACTCTATACCCAAAAATAATTGATAAGAACTCTGTGGAGTGGCTGGACCAGTGAAATTGTTCTGAATAAACAATTGAAACAAAGCTACTCCCAATACTAACGATAGTCTGTCATTTGCCAGTGTGTCGGTAACCTTTAAAAGATATTTTACTATTTCATCTTTGGAGGCAAAATTTTGTAGGCCAGTAAGGTCACAGTTCAGGAGTTCGATAACGACCTCAAGTGCAGCACCATTTAGTAGCTTTTTGATATACTTTAATTCATCTTCATGGTTCTCTATTTGTTTTATATTGTCTAATACAGCAGTGTCGTGCTGCAATAGAACTGCGCTATGCAGTAACACCTCCATAATTAGTTCTTAAGATTTCTTCCGAAGAATCTTATAAAGCTACTCAATCAATATATTTCAGCACAAAGCAGATTTTTTCTATCAATTGATGGCTTGACCAGCTATCAAAATTTTTAGATACAAGATTTAGCTATTCCAAACCATGTGGATTACAATGAATCTCTGCGATGAGGAAGGTTCACATGATAGACAAAAAATTTCATAAGCATAATTCAAGTACACATTGTAGATATTTACCCTAACATCCACACGTGATACTCTTACACGAGATTAGCGCCTGTTATATGTTGATTACGAAGCGTCGGATAGGTATAAAAGCGAAGACTTTTACACCTCTAGAACCTTCAACTTTAGATAACAGGACTAAGCTTTATTATTAGTCGAAAAGGACCTAGCTTCACTTACAATTATTATCATTAAATATCGTCCCACTAACGAGGACCGGCCGAACATCTACAACATTGCGTCACATGATCAAGTCGCGTAAATAGTCTAAAATTCAAAATAAGATGAGTGGCGCGTCATTAGCCACCAGAACCAAACACGAAGTAAAACGTCAAGAAATAAGCATAGAAGAGTGAAGATGGCTACCTATCAACCATATACCGAATATTCTGCAGTAACTGGCGGTGGCTTTGAAAATTCTGATGGAAGGCCCAACACCAATGATTCCGGAAATACTTCTGGAAGAAGTACTACTCTCACACCCGTTACAATAAAGCAAATTTTAGCGTCCAGACAAGAAGTTCAGGATGGCCCATTTGTTGTCCATAATCAGGAATTGCATCATGTTTCGTTTGTGGGAGTTATTAGGGATATAACTGATCACACTTCTAACGTCTATATAACAATCGAAGATGGTACAGGTCAACTGGAAGTAAGGAAATGGAGTGATGATGTTAGTGATATTGCAGCAAGTCAAGATGACGACTCAAAAGGGTCGCAAATAGCGCAGAAGTATCAGATAGGAACTTATGTAAAGGTTTTTGGTGCACTAAAGGAATTTGGCGGGAAAAAGAACATTCAATTTGCAGTAATAAAAAACATAACCTCTTTCAACGAGGTCATTGCACATCATTTAGAGGCCATCAAATGTCATGCAATTGCAAATGGTAAATTTAAAAGGGCAGGTATGGAAACATCAGAGGACAACGCGACCGGCCAATCACTATTTGTTGGAGATAATGATGCGAACGATAATAGCAACCCTCTACAAAAAATTCTTGCCTTCTGTAGAAAGCAGTGTGAGGGAAAGGATGCCAATTCTTTTGCATTGCCAATACCGTTGATTGCACAGTCTTTGAATTTGGATGAAAATACCGCAAGAGATTGCTGTACTACTCTAACCGAACAAGGTTTCATATATCCGACTATTGATGATAATCACTTTTTTGCACTTTAAGGTAACGTCCTGCTGTAATTCTCACAGCTAACAGTATCATTGAAGGTTAATTGATGGAATAATACTAAATAATGTTTTTCATTGGTGTAATTTTGTACATTCATGTAATTTGCATGTCAAGATTCGTGATGAGATTTGTGAAAGCTGACACTAAAGGGACATACGTGATGGATGAAAATATAGTATAAAGATAAAAACGGTATCAAACAAGACAGTCTGGGATAGAATACCGGGGTATAAACTGTATAGAACAACACAGTGGTTGTCTTAAGGTAAAGAGAATTCCTGCTTGCTTCAACACTTTACTATAGCGACATGAATTCACTCATTGAGCAAATTTTGACAACCAAGGTGCCTCTCCTTCTTGGACTAATTTTGTCGTTTCATGTGCTTACAATTGAATGTTTTATACACCCGATCGAGATCATTGAAAAGCATTTTTATGATTCTGTTAGTCATGAGCCGTTTTTTATAAAAGGTGTTGATTATCAGCCTGGTGGTTCTTCAGAAGTTTATGGTAGTAAAGATCCTTTATCAGACCCTCAAATATGTGCACGAGATATTATTTTGTTTCAAGATTTAGGTGTGAATACAATAAGAATCTATTCCATTAACCCTGATCTCAATCATGACAAATGTATGACCATGTTGGCGGCAGCTGGAATTTATTTGATTTTAGATGTCAATTCTCCACTAGAAAATCAACATTTGAATAGGTATGAACCGTGGACAACTTATAACGAGCATTATTTGGAACATGTTTACAAAGTGATTGATCAATTCAGTGGGTACAACAATACGTTAGGTTACTTTGCAGGAAATGAAATTGTAAATGATGGTGTATCAGCACGATATTCTCCAGCATATATTAAGAATCTTATTGGTGACATGAAATCATACATCAAGAAAAATGTGCCTAGAAAAATCCCTGTAGGTTATTCGGCAGCAGATGATCTGAAATATAGAGTACCACTATCTAATTACTTAGAATGTGCAGAAGACGAAGATTCTAATTTAAACGTCGATTTTTATGGTGTAAACAGCTATCAGTGGTGTGGAAAGCAAACTCTAAAATCATCCGGTTATGACAAACTAGTTGCAGCATATCTAAATTTTTCCAAGCCCGTTTTCTTTTCGGAATTCGGTTGCAATCTAGTTAAACCTAGGGGCTTCACAGAAGTGGAGGCATTATTTTCAAAAGATATGTATGGTATCTTCAGTGGGGGACTGGTGTACGAATTTTCTCAAGAATCTAACGATTATGGATTGGTAAGGATTGATGTAGATGGTAATGCTCACATATTGAATGATTTCATAACTTTAAAAAGTCATTATACAGAAATAAAATCACCCTCCGTAACTGACCTCAAAATTTTGCAGAACGTAGATTCCGATACTCTTCCTAATAAACCAATCAATAGGTCTCCGAGATGCAAAGTGAGATATGATAACATTAATATTAATACTAAAATTGTCAAGGGATTGGCTGCACCATTTATCAAAAGTGGCGTTAAAGGTAAAGTGGGCCAATTTGTGGAGTTGAATGAGAATGATATTTCGACAAAATATCATATTTACGACTTAGAAGGTAACGTATGGAATCGTGAAATGAAGATTGATATCTTGAATAAGATTGATATTGATCTCCCAGAAAAAGAGAGCTCTCAAAAAAGTTTAGGATTAAAATTCGTGAGACCTTCACTTGCTATACAAGTAATTTTATTCTTGCTTTTATCATTTTTATCGTTGAATACTATATTTTAAACACTATCTATATATGTTCTCTTTGTGTTATTCACTTTTCCAAATTTTTAATTGAACAGTTTAGTTTCTCCTCGCTTTCGCAGACTTACCATACGAATACATTACTAATCCATTTTTATCGTAGACTTCGATCGGAACATTGACATTTAGAACCGGTTTAAGAAGAAGTTCCCAATCATACCTTGTCCTTGGCGTGCAAAACTTCCATTTTCTCAACATTTGGATCTTAACTGATCTAAACCTTGAGAGAGACTTCAGGAAGCACCATACATTCACATTTGGGATATCTTTGAAAAATTTGGAATTTTTATAGTTATTTATCAAATCAGAAGGGATTTTCTCATTCAAGTTACTCAATATATCATTTTGATTTTCCGTGTTTCTTATTGAAAGCAATTTATCTTTAAAACAATTTAAAACCATAGGATCCCAGTAATATTGTTCGTGTTCAAGTTCGGTCTGTTCTCGTCGCAATGTATCTGAATTTAAATTGTATGCAATCAAAGTTTCTTGGTCATCATTCAAAGACTCAAGGATTCCCTCACAAAATATTTCTGGAGATAGTGGAAAGACATTCGTGAAGGGGATATTCAAAATATTAATGTTAATGTTCTTGTAAGGCAATTTCTCCCAAATTGATCGATA
Source organism: Hagleromyces aurorensis (assembly GCA_030705145.1). NCBI lineage: Eukaryota > Fungi > Ascomycota > Saccharomycetes > Saccharomycetales > Saccharomycetaceae > Hagleromyces > Hagleromyces aurorensis. Next base: position 79,338 of record JANIWU010000036.1, on the reverse strand, counting down.
ATAATGGAAAAGGTAATGAAATTCTGGAATTTTTAAAATCTTGAAATAGTCAGCTTGATTTTTTGTTATCATGGCAGGTTTTTTCCGTGAGTGTTGAATATTAGATCCTTGAGTTTTGGGTATATAATCTAAATTGAGCGAAAGGATAACGGACGTTGTTGGTGGTGGAGTCTGTAAAACAGTTTCGATTGGATCATCGAGCAGTGTCTCAGTAATAGAGGAATTATCATTGGGTAAATCATTTGAGTTGTCGTTGTCGTAATAGTAACTATCGTCTACTAAGTACTCATTTTTAAAGCAATAACTATTGCAATCAATGCTTATATCGGTTAAATTCTCAAAGCAATTGGTTATTAGTAGATCAGACTTGCTTACAATATCCATCAATTCGACACGTTTCACGTCCTTAAAATAATCATGAACAATCCGGAATATACCATTACCGGAAATAATTTTACAGGATTTTAATGTTAATGATTTTATTGTAGAATGAACATCAAAAAGCCCAGAATTTTCTTGTCTTAAATGAAATGGTACAAATTCTAGCGGAGTATCGAAGGATGAAGTATCAATGATTATATTCTCCAATATTAGTTCGTCGACAACCCCAAAACAGCATAATAGATTAGGTCGAAGAAATACTTGATGTTTGTGTCTTTTATCAAGATTAGCCCTTATTTCTAACTTTTTTACTCGCGGTAGAGAATAAAACTTTCTTTCATAGTCGATCGCAAATTGTTCTGATATTTGAAAAGATTTTAGATCATCTCTGGTAAGGGATTGTTCACCTTTCAGCAACTTCTTGAAAAATTCCCTGGATCCATTATTAAAAACAGAATACCAGAGTGGAATCTTGAAGCCTGATTCTATTTCACTCAAAATGATATGGGATAGATTTGGAAGGAAATCAATAATATCAAGCATCAATTCGATATATGTATAATGTGAGTATTTAGCCTCAAATTTTTGTAAAGTCTTGAAGCACTCATCATTTGATATTTTAGATTCATCGCGAGATTCTTTTCCAGAGTAAAAATTGCCAGCCCGTCTCAAAGGGCTAGATGGGATTTGCTTATCATTCGAAGAACTTTTGGTAAGATTAAATCCAGTCACAGGGGTTGAAGTGGATGTCGGAACAGTCTGAAAATTATAAGAACCAGCAATTACAGCGCTATTGTTTGTTTTCGCGTGAAATTTGCTGTATTTCAGCAAAGAATCGTGATATATGGGATTTCTAAATTCAACTTTTCGTACCAAAAACCGAATATTTTGAGAAGAAATTCGATTGTTCCTTGATTTGTTTCTAATAGCATTAGAAGTATGAAATTCAGAATGGATCCTGGAGTTGAATTTCAGTAATGAAAGTTTACTTGTCAGAACCACATGTTGGTACAAAAAATTATTGGAAACTATGTCATAAAGTTCACTATTAACCAAACAAAGAGAAAGTAGCGTCGGTCTGTCAAGTTCATCGAGTATTTTTATCAACGTCTTTTTCGGCAGCCCTAGAAGGCCCTTTTCTCTAGTGCTTGGAATTGATTCTTGTCTACCTTGTAACTCTGAATTTCCTTTGGATAGCAAGTCTTCCTTTTGTTCATCATCCTTAGAAGAATGCGGAAAAAGCTTGTTACTTCCAAAAAGCTGAAGCCTCTTCATCTAAATGAGTTCTTATTTGTTAATTGCAGTTTTATAGAGTCAAAATGGATGTCTTAGGTTGTCGACGCACTAATCCTGACAATGCAACTTTTGGTTTTAATCTCTATGGTTACTTTTGAAATCAACAGGTCTAACGTCGTTTATGGAATAATTTTGAAAGCTATTTGTTGTACGTGTATTTACAGAACATTGCCCTATATTATTCTCACTCAAGTACAATCCTAATCCTACAAAGGATTTCTATGGTCTATATGTGGTTAAATGTGTCATGACTCCGATCTCGAAAATGTCATGTGATAAATACATGACTCCATTCAACATGGCTGATGAAACGTCCAACATAAAGTATAAGATAAATTTTCTGGATGTCAATATTCTACTTCATAAATAACGAATATTTATTTGACCAAATACGAAATGTATTTACCTGCTGTTAGTTTCATTCTCTGGGTTTTATATTCTGTAGACATACATCACATTTACAAAAAAATGACTTCATATGCTAATATGAAGTGTTTCACCTGATGCTAGGTTTGAAAAGCATATTGAAGATTCAAATATATGAATATGGGTTTATGAATTTTCATTCTACTATACTTTGTAGTTCAGAAATCAGTTGTATAGCAGGCATGATGTGCTTTTCACACAAAATTAAATAATAGTCATTGAGCTCATATATACAAACTTCCTAAGGATTTTCCATTCCGCAAAACCTCTGAGTAAGTGCAAAATTATCTTTGGTTTTAAATGTCATGACTAGATATTATGCAGTTGTCCTTAACCAGCAGTTTCTGTGTTGGTTGATCCGTCTGGGAGCTTTGGAATTTTTCCAGGTGCGTTCTTTGCATGATGACCGATGACCTCCTTTAAATTATCTGGAATGTCCTCGAAGGCCAAGTCATCTGTAGTCTGTGAAACCGATTCGCCTTTTGCTTTTAATATGTCCTCGATTGTAATATGATCATCATTAAATATTTTCAGATGGTCTGCAATGAGGTGTCTATTATGGCATGATGGACAGGTAATCAACACAGTTCCCTTTGTATAAGCCTGTTTCGACATAGTGTGTGACGATCTTGAATTACATTTCTTACAAGTAAAAGCAATCATTAGCATAGGTTTATCCACTTTGAACGAGCCCAAATGAATACTGTTATCTGGTTTCTTTTCGTTCTGTAGCCTTGGATATGAGCAGATGTATCTCTTGCTTAGGGTTTGCCTCCAACTGATAATAGCTGGAAGTATGGAGCTTTTTGCCAGGAGCCTGGTGGTATTTGTACTGCGTAATGGTATCATGATGCTTCTGCCAGTTTGTACCGCTATTTGTCTAAACATACTGGAACTTTTTTGTCAACTTGGTTATTTGGCCCCACAGATGAAAAGAAAAATTATTTGAAGTCTTCGAAACACCTCTAAGTTTATGATGTTTGATATTCGTTCGGTTGGCTCCAATACAGATTTGTTTGTTCTTACGTTGCCTCTTCCGGTAAACTTATTTTTTTCCTGCTCTGACCGGAGTGTTCTAAATTTTTGTATTAATAAAAATCCTTCTATGCACGGGAAACACGTAAAAACTGAATGCAAGCATTTACACTCTAAGTTCAGTATACCATCGCTTAAGGTCGGTGTGAAAGCAGATAATAATTGAATTTGATTTACTACATTTGCTCTGTCCTGTAGTAAGGTTTTTGACGGTTTCAGGTATGACATCAAGCCATATATCACCTGAAAAGGAGCAGCAGATCGCTTCCAGGATACTGGAAAGGGCAGAGCTTGCCCATATGACGCGACAACTGAAGATAAAGCTAAGCAAAGTGCCAACTAGCAACAGTGGTCACGAAAGCACTAATTCTAAATCAAATGACGGTAAGATCAGCGTACATAAGGGGGAGGATCGTGAAATTAAGGAAGCTATTGACAGGGTTTCTCCTCTCAAAAAATGGGTTAATCGCCCCGAAGATGAGGGGCACGATGTGTATTTCAAAGGTAAATCACCCATTAAGCAATTCAAAAGTTCTGGAACTCCACCTCCTGCTCCACCAGCCTCTTCGTCCTCTGGTGGAACCCTCCGTGAGGAGAACGAAGATGAGACGAAATACCGTAACTCCTATGTAGAAATTCCAACAACACCAAGAAGGATGCAGGCATCTGTTTTAGCTGGGAATCGAAATTTTGCAACGCCTAAGCAAGGAGGCACTGGAACGGTACGGAAGACTGCTATAGGTTCAGAAGAGGACAACGATGTTGGTGCAGATCTTCTTATGTACCTCGCAACCAGTCCCTATAACAGCAGTGGAACGAGGCGTGGTAGTTCAAGTTGCGTTGGCCTGCGGTCAGGAAGTATAGTGAAGATACCATCGACACCGCGGAGTTCTACGCTGTATATGTCTGGGGATAACGAAAACGAGTCGAACGATGCCATTAGATTTTCTCACATGAAGCCGTCAATCTCCTCTCCGCAGTCAACGTTTAAGATACCGACCCATGTTTCGACAAAGCATTCTTCTATATCACAAGGGAGTGTTTCCACTGCACATCCAGGACAGTCTCACACGTTCGGCGCTGCGTTGGTAGACGCACCAGGTCTCTACCATAACCATATGGAAGGTACCAATGACAATGCTTCTCCTTCGCCATCAAAAAGAAAACAACTCTCGCAACAGGGCCCACTCAACGGCAATTCCAGTTCACTACTGCCTCATATACCAAGCACTCCTTCCAGGGAGCTGCGCTCGGCGTCACTATTAAAAACTCCTAATTTCAATATGGGAGACTATGTCCACAACCTATTCAGTCCTTCGCCCAGGGTGCTGGTAGCTGGTGTACCCAATGGTACCTCTAGCACGATTGACGGAACATTGCCGCAGACTGACGAACTGAATCGGAAGCTGTAAGTTGGTACAGGGAGGACATTGGGTACGGATAGCCGGAAAATTCATCCAATGATGAAATAAAAATGAAATTGAAGAAATTAACAAATGATTACGTTATATAATTGAATCTGAGTGGAACATATTTTTACTGTATGAGGTAAAATAGCCGCGTTTCCAGCTATTTATATTTCCTAATTAGGCAAAAATTCAAATAGTGGATTAACAAGCTCAAAACAACAGAAGATTGTTTTAGGTATCTCTACAGTAACTGGGCCAAGTGTACAATTCAAGTGACGGTAGTCTGTTCCTTTTGCAGATTACCTCCCAACCAATACATATTGCTATTGGAGATCTCTCGCGAAAACATTGCCAAGCTTTTTTAAGACCGTGATGTACTGATATTCACATGCACGGAAATAGCGCAGTAGCTCAGGTCCTAGAATGGAACATTCCAAGTAATCAGCGCACCGTACAAAGAAAAAACTCGGTGTTTATTTGCACGTAAAAACTGCAGTATGTACCTCTCTTCCCGTTGGTGATAGATATATTCGTCCTATGCTGCCTGCACTCCCAACTGGGACATTTCATTCATCGTATGAATATTTTTTGTTATTCTTTAAGTAAAGAAGAGAATCATAATACGGTATTGTTATAGTAGAGAAGTCGGTGGCTGATCGCGGTTTGAATATTGCTCACAAAATCAGTAACCTCTATTGGTGGCATATGACCGATCCGTTTTTAACATAGGCCTTATTAAATACGGTGTATTATTAGAATAACTTCGAGGAAGAAAGATATAGCGCACAGCGAAGCACGACGTGTAAAAGAGGGGAAACAGAACAGTGAGTAGTTTCGAAGTTGTTTTTTTGCGATTGCAAAACCAACTGGTGGGGCATTGATTACTTTCCTAAGCTTCAGGACAATATAGGCACGCCGATCTTTTACTGAATATATCACGTGCGAGCATCTCTTGGTCATATTTTTAACCACGTTCCCTTCCTTGGGGTAGAAAATTTTTCGTCCCATGCATACGGCATTTAGTTAATTAATGAAAAAGGCTAGATCGCCTCGGCCATATATAACGCCTTGATCCTGCGAAAGACTGTGCAGACCAAAGATACAAGCTCTCAAGTTGTTGAGAAGTAAGAAAACTACACTGGATAGTTAGCAAATGGTTAGCATTAGCTTAAAACGTTAGAAAGTAGCACACCTGAGCAAATCAGAAGCAAGGAGTTACTAGAATTTAAAAGCCAGGGAGACAAAACTGAAATAAGTCAATTTCAGTTGAAGAGATTTACGACAAATTGAAAACTCCGTTTTCCAATATTTCTCGTAGGGAAACTTAGCAGGTTGGAGCCCTCGCTGCGCTAAATGATACAGCTTTTTGTTCTTTATCCAAGAATAAAAGCGACGTTCTAGATTCGCAGTAACTGCTGGAGAAACATCACCAACAAAAAACTCCTTTTGGAGCCCAACGCGCATATAAGAAGCTAGGATTTCACATACAATAAGAGTAACCAGTAGTAGAATAATGAGTTCAGACGCAGCAGTAACCTCGGACTCTGAAAGCCTGAGCAAAACCAACTCCGAGGTCAGTTCATTGCCCTCCATGAAGACCGCCGAGCACAACGAGCTCTACGACCATAGGCAGCATTCTGATACTATTTCCAAAACTCTGATCGATCCATTGGATGGTGGGAAACAGAGCGGTGACAAGTCTTCTGTTGGAAAGGGCGAGGCACCGAAACTTTTTTACGTTCCAAGTGGAAATGATTCAGCCGTTCCTAATCTGACGAAAGGGCTGTTAGGAAGGAGGAAGAGCATAACTACAAGACAGAGTGGTACTTCAAAGACTGGAAACTCCTCAAAGCTAGACACGACCAGGAGCCAAGCTAAAAGCTCGGTAGGGACACTCTCTTCGAATCACCTAGTGGTACAGCCATCGGTTGGCGGCGCATCTATCTCCAGGAGAAACTCAAAGTCTCACTCCATTTCTGAAAAGGTTAATCATATGAGAAAGTTATCGAGTTCAAATGTTGCGAGCGGTCCTACCAATGCATCTATGAGGTCCAGAGCCAACTCTAATGTGTCATCGATGAATCTAGGTCCGACTCTAAACAAGACTACTTCGCAGCAGCCAAACCTTACAAAGAAAGTGACACGCGCATCTTTTGAGTCTGACAACTCTCAAGCATCCCGCGAGTCACAGGAAACTGAAGAAGATGTGTGTTTTCCTATGCAACCACCACTACACACACGTATCAACGGTATTGATTTTGATGAGTTGGAAGAGTTTGTCATGGTGACCAACGAACGCGAAAAAGCGTACTACTCGACTGATGTTAACAATAATGATGGAAACGCTAAATTCAACAATATTATCAATAACCACGTTGGTGGTTCCACCAGTTCGACATCCACAATGTCCTCTTCGGCTGCTTTGAAATACACGCCTAAGCAAACTCCTTGCCCAGTTGATACATCTTATATTGCTCACACAGAAAGCAAAGGAAATGGTGTTTCATTTGGTGATAACAAAATTGAGGACAATATTGAAGGAGAGAATTTTCTTTATGGAACTAGCAGTTACCATCCTAATTTTGTACCACCAGATAGATATTCTTTCTTTTGTTCTGAAGCAGAGGAGACTATCCATACTCCAGATATTCCTTCCTTGGTTAAACCGGGACAAACCTTCGCGGAATTGTTTCGGAACGGCGATCCGACATGGTGGTTAGATTGCTCTTGCCCTACTGATGATGAAATGCGGTGCATTGCTAAAGCTTTTGGAATTCATCCTTTAACAGCCGAAGATATTCGTATGCAGGAAACTCGCGAGAAAGTGGAACTTTTCAAACATTACTACTTTGTTTGTTTCCACACTTTTGAGAGAGATCATGAATCAGAAGACTTTTTGGAGCCTATTAATTTTTATATTGTAGTTTTCAGATGGGGTATTTTGACGTTCCACTTTGGTCCTATTACCCATTGCGCAAGTGTCAGAAGACGTGTTAGGCAATTACGTGATTACGTTAACGTGAATTCAGATTGGTTATGCTATGCACTGATTGATGATATTACCGATAGTTTTGCCCCCGTTATTCAGAGTTTAGAATATGAAGCTGATGTGATTGAGGATTCGGTGTTTACCTCAGGAGAAAAGGATTTTTCAATCATGTTGCAAAGGATTGGTGAAAGTAGAAGAAAGACCATGACATTAATGAGACTACTAAGTGGTAAGGCGGATGTTATCAAAATGTTTGCAAAAAGATGTCAAGATGAGATCAATGGTATTGGGCCAGCACTGACGTCAGAGATAAATATCGCGAATCTGCAGGCTGGCATGGACGGTGGAATTCAAACCAACATTGAAAACAGAAGCCAACAAAGAAGCTTTCCTGCCAATGTGCAACCAAGGGGTGATATTGCTATGTATTTAGGTGATATCCAGGATCATTTGTTGACAATGTATCAAAACTTGTCTGCATATGAAAAGATTTTCTCTAGATCGCATGCGAACTACTTGGCCCAACTACAAGTTTACTCTTTTTATTCTAATAATAGAGTTACTGAAATGCTTGGAAAAGTGACTATGATTGGTACTATGCTTGTCCCCCTGAATGTTATCACTGGTCTGTTTGGTATGAACGTAACTGTTCCTGGTCAGCAATCTAGCATTGCGTGGTGGTTTGGTATTCTGGGTGTTTTGATTGTGCTTGCAATTGTTGCGTGGTTTTTTGCTAACTACTGGATCAGCAAAATTGAGGATCCAGATGGTATAGATGGGCCACTTGAATCGGGTGCTAAATCAATGATTTCGAGTTTCTTTAGTAAAAAAAGCCATAATCGATCAACTGGTCCTAATAAAACTAAAGTGATACGTGGGAGAAAAAGAATAGACCCAAGCAATGTATCGATCGCTAGTCTTCCCAGCAAAATAAGTAGATATGAATAAGTCATTGCGCCATTGTGACAGAAATTCCTATCAACTCAAGTTCAGAAATGACAACAAACAATAGGGGTGTATTAATTAAATATTTTTGATTTATCGCATACAAATTGTGTAATTTAATATTCGTTTAATCTACTTAAGGTGGATTGTGTACTTAACTTTATTTTTTACTCTTGTGCTTTTTCTTAGGTCTTTCTTGCTCTGCCTCCGCCGTGTCGTTACTGGCCAACAGACCTTCTTCGTTTTCGAAAACCTCCTTTCTCCATTCCCTTAATCTCTTGGATTTAGTGGCCTTTCTCTTATCTCTCATTCTCAGTTCTTTGGGTCTGTATGGCGCAAACTTCTTCAACCCAATAAACTGGTTCAACTGTGAATCATCAGCAGCAAAAATTTCTCTGGTGGTGAGACCGAAGCTTTCAGGTGACACTTCTCTGTAACGAAACTTGAGGCCTTGTTCTTCTTTAGTGCGAGATCTTGATTTTCTCTCTTCCTGCTCTTTTTCAACTTGTTCCATAATTGCCAATTTATTCTCTTCAACAGCATTCTCCACGAGCTCCACTAGCTTTTTCTTATCTTTCTTTTTGGACTTCTTTTCTTTCAGCTTTTCCTTCTTAGCCTTTTTATCGCTTTTCTCACTCTTCTCCTCATGCTCGTCTGCCGCTGTGCTCTCGAATTCATTTATATTTTCGTCTTGGGATTCAATATCTTCATTATTGTAAAAATCACCCATGATTTCGTCATCATCATCCCAGGTTGGTTTTCCCTCCTGTTGGTAAAATTCCTCGTTGAATATTTCACTGATCACATCATTCCATTCCTCGTCCTTGAAATCATTCTTCATCAGGGTGTCAGTAATCTTTTTAACCATTTTTTCATCCAGATCAGCACCGTATTCCTTCTTGATTTGCTCCAAAACATCGGTTAGCTTATGCACTTTTTCAGTCTTCTTCTTCTGCACCGCTTTTTCGATTTTCTCATGTTCTTGTTGCTTGACGGTCTTTTCCTCATCTCTCTTCCTCCTACGAGCACTGGTGGCAGACCGCCTTAGTGTTGCCTGATTACGTGCATACGAAACTATTTCTGCAGCGTGGGGATCTTCGTAACGAAAATTGTAGGCATTCTCGAATTGTTCGACAGCATCTTCGAACTCTTCATCATCTTCAACCTGGCCATCTAGTGCAATTACCTTGTCGCCCTTCTTTGGAATCCAGGCCTCCTTGCTAACAAACTCATCTAAGAATGCTTCTTCATCCTGGTTTGGATCAGGTAAGTGCAGTCTTGCAGAGCGCGCGGTTTCTGAATCCTTCTTTTTCTTCAAAAATTCATCATCTTGACTATCGTCACTTTCTTCTCCACCACTGAATGCATTTTTGATTTCATCTAGCAGCTTGCTTTTCTCCTCGGTCTGTTCCTTGACGAATGACCTCTTACCGTCAATTGTACCTTCCTCATCCTCGGCAAAAGTTTCTCCGCTCATTAGATTCATTCTATGGTAGTCCTTCAAGTAGATTGGCTTGTGTTTCTTTTCTGTTCCTAATGCTTGCACAGCTTGCTCAGGGTCCTCAAAGAATCTGACTTTTGGATCCAACAAAAGATCTGTCTTGTTGTTTTTGATGGCGTCTAACACATTTTGTATTCCATCTTCAACTTCTTCAGTGATCAGTTCACCAAAATCGTCCTCTTCTTCGCTGGTCGAAGAGTCAGATTCCTCAACGTCGCTAACGTGTTCGTCAGCCTTAGCGTTCTCGATTTGCGAGGGTTGTGGGGCTGCTTTAGCCTCGCGCTCTGCTTGTTCTTTGGCTTTTTTGGCAGCTGACTTTTTTCTTGGCATGCTTTCTGATTGCGCTTTTACTTGGTCAGAATTTCGAACAAGAACGTTTTGATTTACCTCTCTTCTTGCCTCAGTAGAAGCTCATCGCATCTTTTGATCTCATCGTCAATTATGAAATTTTTCAAATCTAATAATCACGTGAAATATGTGACAGCTTGGCGAAACCCAGTGGACCATAAAGGGCTTGACACCAATATCTTAGCAGATGCTCCGTAATGGAAAGGGGGTTATTTTATAACAGTATAAGCAAGCGCAAGTAGGGTCAGTATTACCGTTCCAAAACTGCTTTGTTTAGCACTTTTCAATCGAAAGTTGCGAATCTCTCATTTACTGGCAGCTCGGTATTTATTGCAGAGAGCCCCTGTCTTGTTGAATATGAATGACCCAAACCGCATTGACGAATATACAAATTTCAGATGAAACGAGTCCCGCTGACGGGGGAGGGGAATATGTCGAACTTGCTAGTCTTGGCCCAGATGTACTATTATATCCTTCTATACGGCCATGGTGAATTTTTGGTGCATCTCTAAATATTATGTTTGCTGACATATTTGTAATCTTCATAACCAATATTAAGTTCTGTTAGATTCAATGGGTAGCAATATATTTCTGCTCAAGGCAAATAAAATACCCTATGTCAGCCAATCAAGATATCTCAACTATTGGATTGATCGTTTGATACGAACTAATAGAGTCTTTAAGGGTGATATCATTGCAAGAGAACAAATCTTAAAAGATTTGCAAACTTTAGCATCATTGGTTACCCAATTTTTCCTTTGGCAATGCACCTGGATCAGTGCTGTGGAGGTGCAGGACTGCTTTATTTCGTGTGTATGTCACGTGCTTTTATCGGTCTATATTCATTAAGGGAACGGTTTAATCATATCCTACTTATGATATACATAATCTTCACGGATACATCAAGCACCAAGCTACAAATAATAAGCAAAATGGATAGCGATAGACCTCAGAGACTGTTTCGACTACCCTTCAAATTTCCAAACTCTGCAGGCGTCAGAAAAGCAGGCGTCTATTTCGCTGGAGTTCTCTATGCAGTTGGCTTCTGGCTCTTCATGGATGCAGTCATATATTCTAAACACGCCAACGGTTCAGACGTCCACGTCACGTTCGTCGATTGGATTCCTTTTATCTGCAGCACACTGGGTACCATAATAGTGAGCTCGATTGAGAAAAATAGGTTGCTTCAAGGGGCATTGTCTGGTGAAGGCGGAGGGCTGAGTTCATTTGGCGATATGGACAGCACCATGGCATGGCAAGCAAGAGTTGTGCTATTTTGCGGTTTTGCACTATTAGCCGGAGGTATGAGCGGTTCTCTTGTCGTATTGATCATCAAGTTCTTAGTCAAGGACTACAAGACATATCCTACCGTGGGAATGGGTATTAACAATGTTCTGGGAAACCTTTGCATTTTAGTGAGCTGTATTGTGTTGTGGGTAGCTCAAAATATGGAAGATGAGTATTCATACTCCTTAACTCTGTAGAGTTATTGCCCCAATTATCAATTTTCTTTCCATTGCTCTGTCTGTGGTATCTTCTCCCCCACAATGTGTCGGCCAGGTATGTTTAAGATCGTAACCCTCGATGTTGGGATAGGACTGGTGCACAGGTCACTCTAAAACATACATTCCTAGTGTTTGGACCTTCATAACGCACTTTGTCAGTCATTGTAGGAAGGCAGGAGAGCACGGCTGTCGGGCGGCAGTATCTAATCCCATTGTAAGTAATGCGGTGGAGTCAATGGAAATGAATTAATTAAGCTAAGTATATTGTACAAAAGAGAAGTAGTTAGTGTATGAAAGCAGAGTTAGTAGATTAGAATTTTGTTGATCTTCGTAGGTAGGCACTGATGAGTTTTGTAGGAACTACACTGGCCGGTACAGGTAATCGACGCAAAATACGATCACGTCATAAATTTGAAACTGAACACAACATGCTTAATGACACCTTTGTTTATATTTGAATCTTCTATTTGTTATAATTATATGTGTATTTGGATGCGCCTAAAATAACCTTTTGTGTGGTTGGCTGACTTATTGCTCCTCCGTCTGATTCTCAATGTCGCCATTTCCATTATCCTCTGGGGAATTGTTGCTTGGTCTTATCTTATCAACAAACTCTCCCAAAACCTGAAGCTCAAAATTACTAAAATCAAATAAATTAGGTAGACGAATAGGTTGCGTTTGTCCTCTAGGGAAAAAGTATTCCTCCTCTCTCAGATTGTCGAAAAAGGGGTGGGCCATTATACGTCTTGGAGACAGTCTCGCCTGTGGGTCATACACCAGAACCTTCATCAAGAAATCTATCCCATCATAGCCTGCATTGCCAAAATACTTCTCAAACCTAGATTTGGCAGAGCCAGTAAAGAGAGGTTTGGAAAATAGTGGTCCGTCGTATGCAGGGTTCGAAAAGAATATGAATTTCTTATCTGGCGGGCCAAGTAGTCTTGCAATTTCACGCAGTTGTAATAGTGGCTCTTGCCCTTGGAATATTGCCTTCCCTATAAGCATTTCACCTATTACACATCCAAGTCCCCATATGTCAATCTGGGTTGTATATTGAGTGCATCCGACAATCAATTCTGGGGCTCTGTAAAACCTTGAACAGATGTAGCTAATGGAGGGTTGGTTCTGTTCCAGTTTCTTGGCAGATCCAAAGTCACAGATTTTCAGTACACCAGTGTTTGGGTCAACTAGAATATTCGAGGGTTTTATGTCACGGTGGCATATGCCCAGAGCATGTAGATAGAGCATACCACGGGCAATTTGATAACTGTACAACCTTACGTGCTTAATTGGGAGTTCTAACTTGTTGGAAGAATATCTTCCGATCTCGATTTGTAACGTTTCAGGTAAGCACTCCATGGCTAGATGCTGATACACTTTCCCGTCCTGGGGCGAAACATGTGTGAAAAAGTACTCTAATTTCACGACGTTAGGGTGGTCGGTGATCCTCAAAATCTGCAACTCTCTTGATTTGTATTCTGTTTGTGCAGGCACCTTCTTGATAGCGAATGGGCCGTACCATTTTTCTTTGTCGGGTGTGAGGTAGGCTTGCACAACAGTCCCAAAAGCTCCATGTCCAATCTTTCTGTACTCCTTGACAAGCATCTTTCTCATATTGTTAGACCTGTTCGAGGTCACGTCATCCGCGATGAACTCGTCGTTTCTAAGGTCCGCCGAACTACTTGCGGACATTGTAAATCACTAAAATATTAAAAACAGTCAAATAAGTCGTCGGTCTCTGCAATGGGGCCTAGATCCAGCGGGTGAATCAAATATAACGCGCTCTTGATGATTTTTGTTCAGGGAGGCTTATCGGGTCACAGGATGTAACTTTTAGAAGCGCGACGGTTGTTCTTTTGTGTGTGGCAACCCTATTTAATACTGCCTTGCTTAAAATGACGTCCAGTAAAGCCACTATGATGCTTGTAATTATAAAATATACAAAAGGGAGTTGTTTCCAATGGCAATTCCGTCTAGGATATCTTTTTGACTTGGCGTCTTGCTGCAAGGTGGCGTTTCTCAAGGTTGTTTACTGGAGCCGATACACAGTTATTTTTAAGCGTTCATGGAATTAATCTTGGATGAGAAAAAAAGGACAAAAATCATTTGCAGAGTAGTGCACGTGATTGTCGTCTAGTAAATGTCCGCAAGAAATAAGCCTCCATGTTGGCAAGGCTTTCACAATCTCGGCCTGGTGATTGTGAAAATAAGTCTAAGGGACAAGGACCTTGTAATGGCCACCAGAGATATTCAGAATGGTGTTCAACGGGTGGTAATCACTACTAGTTTGCGTCTTGGCATTCGAGGCAGAAAAAATGAGCAGAGACCTCCTTTCTGCTTCTGTTCCCTAAGATCTTGTTACTGGGAAAGTAAATATAGATTATCTATACCTTGGTGTGGTAAGAAAAGAGGGCGTGGGAACCTTTGAAAGCCAGCCCAATGCTAACTACAAGGTCGGTTCATGTTATGGGCTCTTCTCCGTATATCATGATATTTAATATCGCTGATCTAGAAATTAACTACTTCATCTATATATGGGTTTGCGGAAGAGCATGTGAAGAGAGTTCTTCAAGCCAGAGGTAGCACGCTTTGCCGGTCGGACAATTCGAAATTTTAATTTGTTGTCCAATTTTGTCGTGATGAAGAGGCTCTTAGGGAAAGTCTCCCCGCGTTTGGTGCGGTGGAATTCCACGAATGCAGCAGCCGATAACCAGATATCCTTCGCGAGCCTTGGAAAAATACTCAACCGAGAGGATATTAGCAATGTTTCAAATCCAGACGTCCAGTCGGAGACCGGAAGCGGTTTTACGAAGTCGGGCATGGTTAAGTCGAACCTTCAGACTGTCAAATATGTCCTGAACTGCCTGTTCACGAAGAACAACACTCATTTCACATACTCAGCGGTTGTGGAGGACACCAACTACGCCCGCAAAAACCCTAGCCTTAGCTACAACGACATGTTTCTTTACTATCTTAAGCTCCCCCAATATGTGAAGTTGAAACTGTCGACGGGCTGTCTAGGGTTCAGAAAGGCCGCTCGTGGAGAATACGAGGCGACATTCCAGACTGCAACCAAGCTATTCCAGATGCTTGAAGACAAGAAGCTCCTGAATAAAAATATTGAGATCGTCTTGAAGGATTTTGGAAAGGGGAGAGCAGCGTTCATAGCAGCTCTAAACGGGAAAGAAGGCGCAAACGTGAGAAAATATGTCACAAGACTGAGCGACAAGACACCGCTCAAATTTGGTGGTGTCAGAGCTCCTAGGGTCAGGAGGCTCTGAAGAACCTGTCCTTCGTACGTTCCATCATGTATATAAATTAATCTCTGGACGCAGTCCACTGGACCACATAATTGCATATATAACGCGCAGCCGGAGTCTGTGTGAACCGTTAGAGCGCGCGTGGTGAGTCGAACGGTTTGCTCTAAAGCACGTGATATTTTATAAATGACTATTTTAAAATGTACGGGTGTTTGAAGGTACGGATGTTTATTAAATAAAAAAAATAAAAATACCTGTCCTTGTATGATTGGTTTTTCATTCTCAGACTGGATGACCTAGCTCGGCGAGAGAGGTGGGTTCCTTCTATGCTGTCAGCCTAGACAGAGAGTTTCCGGGCTGGGCTCCCCGTGCAACAGGAAAGTGGAGCCCAGCAGGGCGTGGACTTCCTTCCAGCACAGCACAGGGCCCGGCAACAGAAGCGACCTGTTTACCGGGGTCACCGATGGGCCAGAGTTGGTGGAACTTCGCCCGGTTGGGCGGTTTTGCATTCGCAGAGGCAGAGTTGCAGCGCAGGACAACGTTAATATTGAAGCATTTCTTGAACAGCCAGTATTCAACAGTGCTGAATCCTGGAAACGAACAGAAACAAACCACAGAAAAAATGGCTCCATCTGGTATGTTGAGATTTGGAATATGAATGGCAAGACGACACGATTCATGTAGAATGAGATAACGAGATGAAATAGTTGAAAGCACCCACCAAACATAAGAGAGAACCTAATGAATGAGAACTAGGATGTGAATGGGGTATGCCACACCCGGAAGGTATGTGGTAGCTGTAAAGAGTAAATCAGAAAGACGACGACAGTTATGAGAACATGCACGACGATAACACATGAGACGAGCCGTTGCTTGCAAAGGCACACATAAAAACAGATATACTAACAATTTCCCAATTTTAACAAGCTAAGGCTACTGCCGCTAAGAAAGCTGTCGTTAAGGGTACCAACGGTAAGAAGGCTTTGAAGGTCAGAACCTCCGCTACCTTCAGATTGCCAAAGACCTTGAAGTTGGCTAGATCTCCAAAGTACGCTTCCAAGGCTATTCCACACTACACCAGATTGGATGCCTACAAGATCATTGAGCAGCCAATCAACTCTGAAACTGCTATGAAGAAGGTTGAGGATGGTAACACCCTTGTGTTCCAAGTTTCTCTAAAGTCCAACAAGCACCAAATCAAGAAGGCTGTTAAGGAACTATACGAAGTCGATGTCCAATCTGTCAACACATTGATCACTGCTAAGGGTACCAAGAAGGCTTTCGTTAGATTGACTGCCGACCACGATGCTTTGGACATTGCTAACAGAATTGGTTACATCTAATTTAATTCCCTTAGTTATGGAATATAGTAGCATTTTTTAGTATGGTAATACATAAAGTAATTGAGCCCAATCCGCTCGCAAAGTTTAGCAGAAGGTGTGGAACGCTTCCCACGACTCTATCTCGGTTAATTGTTAAATCTTAGCCCAAAGAGCAGTTCGCCGCTGCTGTTAATTGAAAAATACTTACATAAATGACCAATCCAGTCTAAAAACTCGTATACAAATCGTTAGTTGTCGTCATTGTTCGACATGATCCGCAATATTGAGAGGAACAAGTTCAAAATGTCCAAATACAACATCATGGCGCACCTCACCTCTTCACCCAAAAACACCCGTCTGAAGATCAGCTTTGTGTCTATAAAGAGGTATATGGTGAACACAACAGCACCAAGCCAACCATAGACTAAGTTTAGGGTCGAGCCAAAGCCAAAGATCATGCCCGAAAAGCCGATGCCGATTAACATAAGCAGCATCCAATTTAACCAATAATAGATCGACGAGGCAGAGTCCAAAACCTCGTCGAACTTTCCTGAAATAGCCAATATGGTGACTCCTCCGACGACAACCCCGGTTATCAAAAGAGCCTGTAACACCACCTTTGGGTCTGTGAGCATTATTGTTGGGCCCAGTGCGTACGCTTCACAAAGTGTAAAGACGCCAAGCAATATATTCTGGCCACGCCTTCCAAGTGCATACCAGGGCACCTTGATCTCGGTGAGATTCGGCTCACCGGGCATCAGAGGTTCATCTACCTGTTCGTAGTAGTCTTCTGGTCTGGGCGCAGCGCTGATCCAGATACACGATAGCAGGGCAACTATCAACGCTGTGATCCATAGTCCCATGTGGGTCAGGACAAAGTTCTGAAACTTCGCCGACTTGTACATTGAGAAACATACGCTAAATGTTGCGATGATTTGTACTGACAGAATGGAATAGACTTTGGCTGTAAACCGCTGGCGAATCTCAGGTTCGCAGGAGAACACCGCCACAGAGTACTTAAAGTCTTCCGGTACGTATCCACCCGCGTGCTGGGTCTCTTGTTCTGCGTTGTATGCTGGGGGGTTTTCCATCTCGGCGTTATTATGTTATGGGTATGATGGCTTGGGGAGGAAGTTGCTTGTGCTGGACGCCCAAAGGCTCGCTTTTATATGGCGTGCCATCTTGTAAGTTCCCTTGATTTCCCCCGAAGCATCTCTACATGGCAAATATCAGCACGTGACGAGTCAAGGACTGATATAGCAGAGAGGAAGAGCACCGGTTAACTCAGGGACAATGGTGTGAGGCGGCACTGCGCCGCAGCGTTCAAGAATGGGATATCTCACAGTGGTATGCATGGCAACGCTGGAAGGGCCAACCTAACCAATGATTACACCCGACACACAGAAACTAAACCTAACCGAAGAATATTCATTAATAAAATACGTAAATGCTAATAATTTAGAGATAATAATATATGTTATAGAAGGCGGCGGAGACCCTGCTTGTAACGAGCTGGTCTACCGACCACGCATAATTGGATGGATGCAAGTTAAATATGGTGTTCAGGTGGATTCCTTTCCGAACTTGGTGCCAATGGCCACGGAGTTTTTCAACTTTGTGAGACATTTTGGAAGCAGCTCGTCGCGCTCGTAGGACGACATTCTGTTGATGATGTCGTAGTCGACAGTCTTGACGCCCTCGAGTCCGATGACCGTGGGAACTGCAAAGAAGGGGCAGTTGTCGATCAGGGCCAGCAGCTTCGCTGCGCTTGTGGAGGCTGGTGCGCCTCTGCGGTCCAGCAGCGAGACGTAGTAGATCCCCTGGATCTCCTCCTGGATGCCGAGCAGCAGCGACACGAATCTCGAGGTCACGGCAAACGCAGCGTGGGCCATGGACAGCGTGGCGCTGCCGAGCCCGTTCTTGGCCTTGACGACCTCGTCACCCCCGTACTGGACGCGGTTCACCAGGTACTGGAGCTGGTCTGGCGCGAGCGACTTGTAGTCCTTGGACTGGGAGAAGAGCGGCAGGATGGTGTCGCCGGAGTGCCCGCCCACGACGGGGACGTCTGGGAGGAAGTTTGAGCGGGGCGCGATGTCCGAGGTGATGGTGAGCTCGTGGAGGAACGTGCAGGCGCGCACAACGTCGAGCTGCGTGATGCCCAGGACGCGGCGCTCGATGTTGGAGCCCTGCGCCTGGGGGAACTTGTAGAAGCGCTCGACGACGGCGGGCACAAGCGAGTTGACCGGGTTCGAGATGACGAGCACGAACACCTTGGACAGGTCGCAGGTCTGCGCGATGGACGAGGTCAGGTCCATGAGGATGTTGCAGTTGATGGTGAAAAGGTCCTCGCGGGTCATGCCTGGCTTTCTGGGGACGCCCGCTGGGATGATCACCAGCTTGGAGCCCTCGAGACAGCGCTGCAGCGCACCGTCCGTCTTGGGCGAGTGGTGCGAGATCGTGACGGGCGTGTCGATGTGCGAGAGATCTGTGGTGACGCCGTTGACGGCGTCGTGGTTGACGTCGTAGAGCGCGAGGTGGATGTGCGACGTCTGCGAGTGGCTTGGGTTGGCCAGCAGCTGGTAGTGCAGCTGCGTCTTGATCAGCAGCGAGAGCGACTGGCCAATGCCTCCGGCGGCGCCGAGGATTGCGATTTTGAGTGTGTTGGTTTGTAGAGAGTGAGGCATTTGTGGTGTTTGTGCTAGCATCGGGAAGAGGGAGATGAGCAACAGCAGCGACGCCAATATCCTGTTCATGGCGCCTTATATATGTGTATGTGGCTCATCGACGGCTGATCACTTTGCAGTGGGCCGTTCAAAGAACCGGGTTTGGCCAGTAGAGAAGGGCCCAATATACCGGTTAAGGGCGAGCTGAGGCGAGAAGAGCCTCGCTGAGGCGAGTTGGGACGAGCTGCGCAAGTCCCAGGCCGGCTCAGGCCGTCTGCCGAGGCGCTGCGTGGGCCTGTTGGGCAGCACATGGGAGGTGGGGGCGCCGCGGGAACGCAGCAGGAGCCGCGGCCTGCGCTGCCGCCGTGGCAGGAGTCCGTGGAACGCCGGGCAGTTTTGGCCCTCCAGCAATTTCCGTTGCTTTTGGTGTAGGTCACGTCCGTGGGCAGGCACAGACACTGCGCAGTGCGCAGCGCGAGTGCGCAGCTCGTATGGGACAATGATGTAATGCAGCGCAACGAACTCCAACGCCGCTGCCGGCGTTTGACCGCTGGCTGCGGTCCCGGGCCAACGGGCGCGAGAAGCACTGATCGGCGCGTCTGCGGCGGGGTAACGCCGAGCGTGTGCGCACGCCGTCGTACCGGCGGTAAGGTGCTGGTGCCGGCACGTGCGCATGCGTCTGCGCCCATGCCTGCGGGAGGGGACGGACGCCAGGCGTCAGGGTGATCTGCGCGCGCCGAAGAAGAAACAGCGGCGGGCTCGGCGGCTCGGCGGCACAATGGCGCTGCCAGGCGGGGGGGCCGGCGGGGCCCCGCTGGAACCTGCGGGCGCCGGCCGGAAGGCGCGGAGTGCAGAACGCCCAGGGCGGTGCGGCGTCCGCGGGACTGCAGGACCCTTCTCCGGGCCACGGCAGCTCCGCGCCTGCAGCACACTCCGACAGCCGCCGCGAGTCCCGGGCGCGGGCATCGCACCACCGCCGTCGGTCCCCGACGCCTCATCGGTCCCAAAATGCAGCCCGCACGCTGCAGCTGGGCGGCCGGCGCGTTTTGGCCCGGCTTCCGCCCGGCGGTGCGGCCTGTCTCTGCGGCTGACACGGCAATAGTTACCCGGTCGTGTGCATCCTTTCGCGCACGCCCGGGTAACTTGCAGTTTTTCACTGCCCCAACCCATTTAATGGCGCCCGCCATCGCGACGGCCATCGCCCACAGTGCGCCCAGCCACCCGCGCCATGGCTCTTCGCTGCGAGTATGTCATCCCCCACAAGAACCGCCAATGCGGCATGAGCAGACGGGCCACCGTGCCCTACTGTAGCGAGCACCTCCTGCTGTGCCAGCCGGGCCCCGGCTCCGAGCTGGACGCGCAAGCCCTGCCGGCAGAGGCCCGCCGCATATTGTGCCCGCTGGACCCCAGCCACACCGTCTGGGAGGCCCAGCTGCAGCGCCATTTGAAGAAGTGCAACAAGTTCAAGCTGAAGCACGTCCACGATGCGCATCCTTACTTCCGCGCGGACTGCAACCTCGGCAGCGCGCCGCTGTCGCGGCCCGCCGACCCGGAGCCGCTGATCCAGCAGTGTCTGCCGCTGCTCGCCAGCATGGTGGCCGAGTTCTCTGAGCTCCCGCTCGACTGCAAGACCAACGCGTACATGGAGGAGAGCCGGCTCAACGAGGTCGTCTTCAAAAAGCACGCGGTGCAGCAGGCGTCGCTGATCCAGCACATCCTCGACCTGGGCGTACCCACAGAGACGTTTGTGGAGTTCGGCTGCGGCCGCGCAGAGTTCTCGCGCTACGTCAACCAGGTTCTGCTGGCGCAGGGCGCGGCGCCGCCGCGCTTCGTGCTTGTCGACCGCGGCTCCAACCGCATGAAGTTCGACAAAAAGCTGCGCGACGACCTGCGCGCGCGCGTGCCCGAGCACCGCGGCGAGACCGTCTTCCGCTACAAGCTGGACATCAAGGACCTCGTGCTCGACCCGGTTGTGCTCGACGACCGCCACTTCGCGATCTCGAAGCACCTGTGCGGCGTCGCGACCGACCTCACGCTGCGCGCGGTCCACAGCAGCCGCAAGCTCACCGACGGCGGCCAGCTCTCGGGTATCTGCATCGCCATGTGCTGCCGCCACGTCTGCAACGCGCGCGACTACATCAACCCGGACTACGTGCGCGGGTTGCTGACCAAGTACGCCGCGGCGGTCTCCTACGAGGACTTTTTCTGGGCGCTGACCAAGATCTGCTCCTGGGCGACGAGCGGCAGGCGGCCCACGGCGGACGCTGCGGATGCTGCAGATGCTGCCGATGTTGCAGCTGTTGCCGATGCCGCGGACGCTGCGGAAGCCAGCAACCATTTTTCGAGCCTGCCCGCGCCTGAGCGCGAAAGGATGGGTCTCCTGGCCCGCCGCATCATCGACGAGGGCAGGGCCCGCTGGGTCCGCAGCCACTTTGAGGGCGCAGAGGTGCGTCTGACGAGGTACGTCTCCGAAGACGTGTCGCTCGAGAACGTCGCGCTGGTGGCTAGTCTCTGACGGCAAGTGCAAGCTGGGCCTGCAGGACGATGCAGGTGGCTTGGAGAAGCGTTTACACAAGTTTTGTAGAATGTGCAGTGTAGCAAGTGTATATTGACTTGGTCTGTTTGAAGATATTTTTGTTTTTATGTCTTTCCTAATATATTTATGTTTGGCAATGTTGCGGCTGGTTTCAAGTAGGGTCCAGCACCCCAAAATAATAAACCTGGAAAAGGGTGAGGGCTACACAACATGCTGTAACTAACACAGAATAGCTTCAGAAGACAAAGACTCGACGGCAGGAGTGCAGGTGGACCGCTTCGCCTGCCAGTTCGCCCATCAGGACGTGGGCCGCCGGCGAGACCCTCTGAGGTCACGTGCATTGCGGCTGCGCGTAGCTTCATAAAGGACGCGCCATCCATTAGGGCCATCAAAGTTTTACGTGAAGCCGCAGAACGAGAGTGCAGACACACAGAGAGCAGATGCTGGTTTAAAAAGTGCTCCTGCCACTGGTTAATTGAGTTATACAGCGTAATATGTCGAGGAGAAAACGATACTCGCTCCATGTCACAAGTTCGCCGTTATCGCCCGTGCTGCCCATATACCCATCTCCGATAGAGACACATTCGATGACGGCGACGCCGACGGCTGTGATGGGCAGTCCGCAGGTTGCCGACGGTTCCAGGCCGTCCAGCTCGCGCACAAGCAGAAATTCCATGTTCCAGAGGATCCCGAACGGCCTGAACTCCATGGCTTTTGATTCCAGTGAGTGTTCCAACATCAAGCTGCTGCTGATCGGCGACGCTGGCGTGGGCAAGACTGCGATGATACTCGGCTACTGCAACGAGCTTCCGACAAAGTCCCAGCTCAAAATCATATCTGCGGCATCCACGCCAAGAAGGAGCAAGTCCAGCGCCCTCAGGGAATGCGATAACTGCACCGACAGGCTGCAGCGGCTCTCTCAGCGAAGAAACGAGAAAAGCGTGGTAACAAACAAGAAGAAAATAGACGTGAAAAAGAGGTACAGTCTCAATGACTACGAGGAGCTGTTCAACAGAAACCATAAGAAGGGTCTTATGCTGTTCGACAAGAACCTGAGCAGCGACAGCATCAACGAGGTATCCGACAATGAGGGCCATCTCTCTGACAACTACGAGGACGCAGAAGAGTTTGTGTTGGATACTAGAAGCACGATTGGGGTGGATATAAAGACGGCTATGATTAACATAGACAACAGATATTTTAAATGCATTATGTGGGACACTGCTGGACAAGAACGATACAGAAACGCAATGATACCGCTAGTTTACAAGGGAACAAACGGAGTAATATTAACATACGATATATGCAACTACAAATCTTTTGAAAGCTGTTGTAGTCACTGGCTGGAAGAAGCATTGGACAACCTGGCCGAGAGTGAGAGGAAAAATGTGCGATTTTATCTAGTCGGCAATAAGATCGATCTTTACAAGGAAAGGCAAGTCACGCATGAACATGTTCTAAAGGGGATAGACCAAATACATGAAAATTTTGGAATCACTTTAGCTGCAAACTTCGAGATCACCTGTAAATGGCCACATGTAGTCGAACGAACATTAAACTTGATAATCAAGGATTTGGTGGAAAACGGCTGCTACGAGGAAAAATTGCAAAGATCAGAAAGTAACGGGCGCAACAGAGAAGAAACAGAATCTTCGCACGTTTCCATAGACACTGACAATTCGGATGATGGCTCTTTCGAGGATACGATCCAATACACAGAGGAGGAGAGCAGCAGTGAACATAATCAATTATTGCATCGTCGTAGGCCAAATAACAGCAATATCGACATCACGAAACCACTTAACGAAGACAGTAACCCACAAAACGGCAGTTCTTGCTGTGTGTAACAATATTTTTAGCATCACAGATAAAATCTACTTTATACCAATGGTTAACGTCATGAACATCTCTATTAAACTAGTACATATATTATTCTAATTGAAGTTTCTGAAATACCTTTCTCTAAAGTTTGAGGTGGAGCGGGTGCTTCCAGAGTTAGTTTCTCCGTCGTATGCTTGACCACGATTAATATACACAAGTAACCGTCTTGACCACTTATTGAACTCTTGAACACAATTATACTTCAGTTCTAAATTTGCATGTAACGGTATCAATGTTTCCACGTTCTCGTCATTGGCGGTCGGCATCCAAAAGGCTAACCGACCCCCAATAGGTAGCCGTTCACTCGCATACTGTAAAAGATCATCTAGCAAGGCATCCAACGCATATGGTTTCTTTGTCGGTATGTAATCTGGTTTTAGGAATGCTTTTTGACCGTCTATCTCGATATTTTCCTTTCCTGCAAATCGTTCAGGATCTCTTGCACCTAAAACTTTTATGCTTTCCCGAATGCCGTATGGTGGATCACAAAGAATCGTATCTACAACAAGATTAGATCTCAAAGCATTGTGAGTGAAGTCCATGGTCATAACGTCTAAGAAACGCTCACTTTCTCCATATTTTTTGAAATTAGCGTTGATGTTTGCTGATGCGCCTTTGCCTTTTATCATTCTTCCGTCAATATCAGACCCAATCACCAATGCTCCATAATGTCCGCCGGCAACTAAAAACGACCCTGTGCCCGCAAAAGGATCGTACATAAACGTACCCCTCTTAACCTGTGCAATGTTTGCACTTACTAGTGACAATTCTGCTTCAAAGCTTGTAGTGCCCTTATATGGTCTCTTTTTCAGGTCATATTTATCCACCGCTGTCCTATCGCTCCTCTCAACAAGCCTACCAAAATACATATGTATTGGGACCTCTCCAGGAATATTTTCTGATATAGGCTTGAATTCCTCGATTAAGGCGTATACTTGCTCAGGATTTTTTAGTTTCACATCGCCCTCAAAGTCCAAATGAGCGAATGATTCAATCTGTTCACGCCTGTTCACTTTGCTAGCACCCTTGAATGACTCAAATTCGAATTTGAAAGAACTGTGTTTGTACTTAGTTTTATTTTCATTATAGCAAGCCTGGCTTTTTATATTATCATGCAGGTCATCAATATCGTTACCTTCTCCCCAATATTCATAAATAGCCTTAGTTAAAATGGATCTCTTAATTAATTCACTAGCATGATAATCATTTTCCAAATCGACAATGAAAAAAGGACTTTCTTCTCTGTATTCGTCAAAGTTCAATTGACCAATGCCGCACATATCCGCCAAGGACTCTAATTCAGCTCTGCGAAAATTGGTGTGTACTTGGACCATATAAATCAAATATTTTGTCATGATGATGGAATGTTATCATATAATGTTGATCTGCAGTAAGACTATCGATCAAATCATACAGGAAGTTGCAATATAGAAAGCTTGGAATCTCAATCAATTGTTATTTTGAATACAAGTCTTCATGGCGGTCAGAATTTTCAATATTCGTATATCTTGATGTTACAGACACGATGAGGTGTCCGTTATTACCCTGGTAAATACGGACAATGGTCGGACATATTTTTCTACATAGTATACCCGGACATTTTTTGCTACGTATTACCATTGCCGATTTGGACAATAAGCAAAATTTTTGCTGGACTATATAAAGAAGGAGGTTTTTCGACGCGACTTCCAGGACTTGGAGATCTTTCCCCAAACGCAAGCCCGTTAACGAGTGTTTTAGTTTAACAAGAGACAGGTTCCAACCGAATTTCCAGTGGTAGTATTCTGAAATTATTATTGTTAGTCTAACCATTACAACAAATACTTTTTTGTACGATTTAGATAAGTGGCAAGAACAAGGGAGATTGTTTCATAGCTCATTTTTCCCCTAACAAGATTGTTTTTATACTAGAAAGATTTGTTTTTAGCAGGTTAAATTTGTTTAGGCTATTCAAAACTGTTTAGAGCATATTCTTGCGTGTTACAGTTTCAAAATTTAATCTTTATTTAAAAGTTATATCTGAGCACTGATATAGATAGCGGTTACAGGACAAACAAAAACAGACATATCTTTGGAACAATTGTAGCGGTATCCTTAGATATTAACATAACAACCACAAGGCATCGAATTTGCAGTTAACTACAGTTCTTAGAACAAACCTGGAGCTTAACACAGTTATTAACACAATGAGTTCAGACGACGAAGACTTTAACGATATCTACGGCGAAGAAACTTCCAAAGTGGAGGTTACCCAATCCGTAACGGATTCGGACAATAAGCCAACAGAGAGTAATGATACACAGAATGCAGCTGTTGCTCAAGCTCAGCCAGCTGAGACAAAAAATGATACTTCATCACTAGATCAACTAGCAGCATTGCAAGCCCTGTCTTCTAATTTGAACCAAATCTCTACACAAAATAGTAATAATAGTAAAGAAAGTAGTACGTCAAATAGCAACGATAATGAGCCTAAGTCTGGGAACGAAGTAAGTGCAGGCAGCAACCCTGCTATTGCTCCAATGGGCAATTTGCCATGGGAGCAACTACAACAGACTATGTCCCAATTTCAACATCAAATGCCATCTGGCGGCGACTTCCAACAACAACAGCAACAACAACAGGATGTAAACAATGCTGTTAAGGCTGACTTGTCCAGAGATATTTGCAAAATGTTCATTGGAGGTTTGAATTGGGAGACTACAGAAGAGACTTTGAAGGACTACTTCAGCAAGTATGGTAAGGTCGTTGATTTGAAAATCATGAAGGACACAAATACAGGCAGGTCGAGAGGTTTTGGTTTCCTGACATTTGAAGAGCCTCAGAGTGTTAACGAGGTTGTTAAGACGCAACATATTTTAGACGGTAAAGTTATTGATCCAAAGAGAGCAATTCCAAGAGAGGAACAAGACAAGACAGGGAAAATTTTTGTGGGTGGTATAGGAGCTGATGTTAGACCTTCGGAATTCGAGAAGTTTTTTGCTCAATGGGGTACTATCATTGATGCGCAACTGATGCTTGACAAAGACACAGGAAGATCCAGAGGTTTCGGTTTTGTTACATATGATTCACCGGATGCAGTGGATAGAGTGTGCCAAAACAAATTCATCGATTTTAAAGGTAAGAAAATTGAAATCAAGAGAGCTGAACCAAGACACATGCAAAAACAGCCCCAATCTCAACAGGGAATGATGGGCCAGGGTGCCCCAGGCATGGGAAATATGGCCCAGATGTATCAGAATTCTATGATGGGAGGCTTCAACCCTATGTTTAATCCACAGGCTATGGCTGAATATTACCAAAAGATGCAGGAATACTATCAGCAAATGCAACAGCAGACAGGTATGGACTATTCTCAGATGTTCCAACAACAGATGCAACAAATGTCCATGATGATGCCCGGTTACAACTTACCTGGTGGAGCTGCAGGATCAGGGTCCGGCACACCAAGCCAAGGCGAGGACGGTGGCAATGCGCAACTGACTGGTGCTAATGTTCAAACCATTGGTGATGAGGGTCAAGAAGAAAAGAAGAAGAAGAAAAACGATGAGTCCTCTGAAGGCGACAGGCAAATTCCTAGAGGTCCAAAAGGCTCCGATCGTCGTGAGGATGGTCATGGAAACCGTGGCAGAGACCGTGGTGGCCGTAATCGTAATGATGATCGTGGTGGTGATTTTAACTATCGTGGAGGAAATGGACACCGCAACAACTATCGTGGAGGAAGCAATCTGAGGGGAAGAGGCTACAACAGACGTAATAACAACAACAACGGAAACAACAACAACAACGGCAATGGTGGTGGTAATAGCGACAGAAACAGCAATAACTACCATCCTTACAACAGGTGAGTTTTTCAATATCTTTTGTGAGTATCTACACTCACGTTCAGTCATCTAAATCAGAAGCGGTCCTCTCAGGTTCGCATTCTATCATGCATATGTAATAATAAAAGGTACGAATAGGATTAATGTATAATAGATGCCATCAAGTCGTCATGTTTTTACTTTTAGTTGGATCTTGTCCGTTCCTTGAGCTTGCAAGCATCATTTGCTGAACGCAGGTGGTCGAGCTGACTAGTATAGGAATATTTAGATGTATATATATATATATAAATGATAGCTGAGGAGAGAGCAGTCATAAAAGGCCCAAATCTTGTTGCTTAACCACTGATGTCCCCGTGAGACATGCCCAGTTGTACGATAGCATAAACATTTAGCACGGATAAGAAAATCCAAACCACAACTGCGATAACTGTAACGATCCAGCCGTTGGCCATATTGACCGTTTGTGTAGTTATTCCATCCTCAATTTGCAAGTTGTCCAGAGTATCTGCATCTGCATCTGTATCCTTCGACATCACCTCGGTTTTCATGATCTTCTTACTACATGTGAAATAGATCAGAGGGGCCACCAGGAAGGGCAGTAAGATTGACAGAACAACCTGCGACGCATTCAAAGCCTTGGACAGAGCATTTCTACCAATGCAAATGGAAATGACCAGACATGGTACAATCGATATGGCTCTAGTGACGAGACGTCTCTGCCAAGGGACAAGTTTCCAATGAATGTGGCCCTCACTGACTATTTGCCCAGCCATTGTGCACACGATACCGGCCGATTGCCCGCTCATCAACAATGCCAACATAAAAATTGTGCCTGCAGCGGGTGCAAGTGTTCTGGATAGCAGGTCGTGAATGGTGTACAAGTCGGCATCGGCGGCCTCCTCGGAGCCATACAGAGTGGCTCCAGAGACAACCAGGATGGCGCAGTTGACGAACAACGCCAAAGTGAAAAGCGTGACGGCTAGCTCAATGAAGGAGAACTTCATACAATACTTGATGGCATCCATGGAGGGCCTGTAGTCAAAGTACTTCTGTTCTCTGATCTCCTCCTTGGTTTTCTTGCCCTCTAGCGTGCTGTCTGTCACAGAGTAGTTACCGTGCGTAAGGTCGTAGTCTAGCAGACGGGGTTGCACCAGTGCTGAGCCCAAAAACAGAGAGTGAGGCATGACCGTGGCACCAAGAATCGAAATTGCGGTGTACAGGCCGTTGTGCTGAAATAACTGGCGACTTGGCACAAAGCCTCTGAAAACGTGTCTTGCTGAAGTCGTCTTGGGGATGTACGCCAGCTCGACGGCGAAGCAGATGCAGACGCCGATCACCAGGAGGGCAACGCAATACTCGAAGATCTTGATGAATCTCAACGACGACGAGCCCGGCTTGTACGAGAACATAACGGCGAAAACGTCAACCACAGTGATCGCGACGCCTGCTGGCAGCGGCACCCGGATGAGGATGTTCAGGGCAATTGCGGTACCGATGACCTCTGCGACATCTGTCGCGATGATGGCACACTCGGCAAAGAAATACAGGGTCCAGTTGAGCCACCGGGGCAGGTACTCGCGGCAAGCCCGCGAGAGGTCCAGCCCGGTGACCGAGCCCAGCTTGATGCAGAGACATTGCAGGAAAATGGCGATGAAGTTCGACACGAGCACGATGCAAAGCATCGAGAACTCGTTTGTGGCGCCTGCAGCGACGGCCGTAGAGTAGTTACCCGGGTCGATGTAGGCCACGGCGATGAGCAGGCCAGGCCCAACGAACTTGGCGTACTTGCGCATTGCCGCCCGGAAAACCGCAAACCAGCCGCTGGCAGGCGCCTGTGTGGACGACGCCTGGTCCGCGTCGTCGAGCTGCGCGGTGATGACGTGTGTTTTCTGGTCCGCATCGACGTACTCGACGTCGCCCAGATCGTGGCGCTTGTGCAGCCCACTGTCCTTGCTGTTGCTGACTTCGTGCATCTCCATTGCTACCATGCTGACTACTGACTCGCTTCGAAGGATCGATTCTTGGATTCGGTATGCTCCCCAATGGTGATCCGCGCTCTTACGGGTTGCGAGCAGATACCTCCAATAAATACAGCAGACGATCGGCTCTCACACTAAAGGTTGTTAACAGCTTCGGGCAGTGCTCAAATTCCTTTTCCTGTGGTAACAATTTAACCCTCACTTGTTAGGCTTGGTCCGAACCTCAGGGTGCGAACTTTGGACCCGTATTGTCTTCCGGGCGCGTTGAAGGCGTGCAATAGAAAAAAGAGCTAAATATACTAGCGGGGGAAGATCTGGCTCGCGCAGCCGACAGGACCCCAGATAATAAAACTAGGCGTGGGCCAGAACACCGGAACTGCTGTAAGGGAATCTGCAGGGACATTTTGTTGGGTACTTTGAGCACCACTTCCGCGCAGGCAAAAATAGCTTCAATGCGGTGCAATGCGCAGACCTGTGACAAGTGGGAATCAGCTAACAGGCAATCATCCCATAACATATCATGTTTTACGACTGTTTGGCAGACAACGTCGCGTCAAACACTCTCGGCCTTGCCCGCGGGCCAGTCACTATGCACTGTGCGACTTCTCCGGGACAGCGGCATCAATATGCGACGTTCTGAATGCAACGTTTGTTTAAATTCTACACATTGTTACGATACTGGTTAATTATTATAAAATCGGAATTACGAGTATTTCAATTGTGAGAAATTAATTACTCGTCCTCTTCCAAGGTGTGGGCAGCGATACGGTCCAAATCTCTTTGACCGTTGGCGGAGATTCTTCTACCACCCTTTGGAGAGATCTCAACAACACCGATCTTTTCCAAAGCTTGCAAAACCCTTCTGTTGATGGAACCGGAGGCGTCAATGTGCTTGAATGGTCTGACACCTCTGCTCTTGGCACCACCGTATAGCTTGTTCAACTTACCGACACCAACCTCTCTTCTCATGTAGATGTGTCTGGCAACAGAAGCAGCACGCTTGTAGAACCATCCCTCGGAGTCCTGTGGAGGCATCTCATTGCCGGAAGAGGTCTTGACAATGTCAACGTAACCTGGAACTTCCAACTTACCTTGTCTTTGCAAGAAAGAAGCGTAAGCGTTAATGAAATCTTGCGCAGCAACGTCTCTGTAATAGCTGTTAGTAAAAGTGTCCAAACTGGGGTCGGTTGACTTCGTTTTGCAGGGCTCTGTGGGCCGTGGTGGGCCGTCCGCCGTTTTCGAGCCGTCAGTGGTATTCAAAGTGCATCCCGGGTTGGCTAGTTTACGCTCGTCATTTGGGGGATCTTCATGCTGTTATATCGCTTTCCCTGCTACTATGGATCTGTTGTCTTAGCTTTGTATCAATGATTGGGCGGTCCATCACACCTTCAATTCTTAAAAACTGCTCGTCTCCACTGCGGGCCTTGCAAATCGCCAACTAGCTGTCTCTCCATATCTCATAACATACCTAACTGAAACACCTGTCATTTTTCCTGTTGATCTCCCTTGGGCTCTAATTCACCTATCTCTGACGCTCTCTGTGTTTAATAGCTCCATCGTTATTACTTTCAAAACAAGGTTGTGGCAAGAGTTGGTGAACTCAGCATAAGGAATGAGAGGCCGTGAGGCGTGTGGTAGACGGAGAGAGATACCCTCTAGGCAGAGGTTTGTCCTCCAGAGCGGAGCGGTCATGGGAGAGAAGGCGAACCTAGAGGGAAAAGTTACGGAGGTGGGCAGAGGGGAGCAGAAGCGATTGGTAGGAAGACGCTCGCCTGTGTGTCACGTCCCTGCTGGGGACGTGGGTGTTGCCATTTCGCTTTGGGGGAGCACGCAACATATTAATGGAAAAACCTTTGCATATTTATATATGTATGGGTGTGTAGTCAAATTTTAAAATTGCAAAATGAAGTGTGTGGGTGTAACGTGCACGTGGGGTTTGTGAAGAACCGTAGCGATTAGGAGTGGCTCGCCCACCACAAGCTCCGTTTCGATAGCTGAGATGGTCCTGGAGGTCGTCGTTCACCATCCTAACATTTGATATGCTATTACTTAATATACATTGATCGATCCTTGGAAAGTAGTCATATTATTATATTATACATATAACTAGGAATTGATAACTGTAACAATCATCATGCAATCCAAAATATCAAAAACGGTTTGGTTAAAAATCTAAAGGTTAAAAAACAAGAATGGAAGACAGAGCAAGGCTCTAACTTACACCTTGAAACCCTTAGATCTTCTCTTACCTCTACCTCTCTCGAACTTTCTACCCTTGGACATGATTCTTGGAGCCTTGTTCTTGTGTGGACCCATACCGAAGTGTCTGACAGCCTCTCTGGACTTTCTTGGACCTCTCAAGATCAAAGTGTTTTGACCCTTTGGAGCTCTAACAGCCAATTGGTCGAGGGTGATACACTCACCACCGGCCTTGACAATTCTAGCTCTGGCACCAGCAGTGAATCTCAAAGCAGCAACAGTAGCCTTTGGAAGCTCGAAAACTCTGGCGTCGTCAGTGACAGTACCGACAACGACAACAGTCTTAGAAGCAGCACCCTTTTGCTTCAAAGCTCTAGTGATTCTAGAGACAGAAACAGGAGGTCTGTTGATCTTAGACATGAACAAAGCCTTCAAGATAACCTTGTTGAATGGAGCATCGGTACGACCTAAAGTAAGAATGTTAGTATTCATGCAACAAGGCAACCAAAGATGAACTACGGCTCATCTTGCCTTATCAAAAACATCACCCCATTCTTCTAGACGTCATTCGACATCTGGAATGGAATTTAGATTCTGCTCAGGAAATTATATTTCAGGGTCGCACAGTTTTTGAGCAGCAACATACAATTGGAGTGGTAGAATACCATGCCTCATCGCAGGTTGCTGCCCAAATGCACTCGCAGAAACGATTTCGACGATCCGCGTCGATGTGTCATTCGTTTATTATTTCTATCCTTCACGGTGTATTCACTACAGAATCCTCTCATTTTCAATATTAAGTTTTAATCAAAGGTAACATACGAGCTAGGAAAGAGTACAGCTTGACCAACATCTTAAGGTAGACATTGTCAGACTTTGGAGCGGTTCTGTGACCGGTTCTCTGATGTTGCTTGGAAGTGTGATCGATACCCATCTTTGCTGTTTGAATGCTTGTCCAATTTCAAGCCTTGCTGATCAGCTGCCAAATCGTGGATTGTAGCACGGTTAGTTTTATAGAAGAGGATTGATTGAACCTTGGGACCACTGGATATTTTCCATAATAATTTTGCGTCTTTTCCAAAAGTTTTTCAAAGTATGTAAAAAATATAACACCCACACATGTTTTTATTTAAATACCAAAACATCCGTACATTAATTAACAGTCTATAGTGTTACTTTTGACCCCGGTCAACGTCATATCAGATGCTATATTTCAAAAACAAGGTAATGTGATTCTCTATAAAATTAAAAGATGAGCCAAAATCAATTGTTCAGTCCTGTGCAGACGTTTGATTTGAATATCTTTTACATTAATTATTAGTTATGTTGTGATTTCAAAATTTGCAAAACCTTAGCCCTACCGCAAAGTACCTGGAGATGAAATAGCACACACCTCCCGCGATCATTAGTGCTGAGTTAAAGACGATGAATTTGTTATATGCAGATATGGATTTATCACCAATTATTGCACCACTGATTGGCAGCACTGCAATTATCATCAATGCTTGTAACAGATAGGCGGTAGCGTACCTTTTCCCAAAGTCATCTGTTTTGGATATTTGGCCGATGCAAACTGGGGTTAACGTCAATATGGATCCAGTCGAAAAGCCATAAAGGCAAACATATACCCACAAAGCGGCAATGTGGCCACCAAATGGAAGCCAGATGACAAAGTTCAAGATAGCTGCAAATGTTATAGTCAAGAACATGATATTGAACCTTCCCATGTACTTATCAGCCAAGTAACCAGGAATATATCTGCCTAAAATACCAACAGAGTTGGTAGCAGTCAGTAGAAGGTATGAGGTTGTTTCCGAAAAACCTCTCGCAACAGCATATGATGCAAGATATGTGCTGCTTGAAACTAGGGCACTCTCAGCCAGTGCGGAACCAACAGTAGCGAACAGATATTTGGGTTCCAGGAAATACCTCCAATTGAAAGATGTATTAGCATACCATTTTACCAGTTCCTTGGTTGATTCAAAAGGTGCCACTGATGGTTTCGAACGTTCCCTTGTTAGAAGAGCAGAACAGGCTAGGCATGCACCGCAAATCAAAGCCACAATTCTGATGGCCCATTGAAATCCAACTTCAGTGTATAGTTTTCTCAGCATTATAGGGAAAAAAATGCCCCCAACAGAGCCTCCCATTGTCGCAATACTAGTAGCAATAGCACGTTTCCTGTAAAACCAAGTGGCGATCGTGCTAACTAATGGTGTCATGAGAACACCTGTTCCGGTACCCGAAAGGATCGAAAATGCAAGAATGAATTGATAAACCTTTTTGGAATTCGCCATGGCTATTATGCCGCTGACATACATGACACTTCCCGTGTAGAGCAGTTCTTTACTACCATTTCTGTCGAAATAGCCGCCAGCTAGAATACAACTTAGGAAACTGATGCCCAGATAAAGAGAAAAAATCCAAGAGGTCGTGGACGAGGATACATTTTCCAACTGATTCACAGAGATATAACTTTCTATAGCACCGAGTGAGTTAATGAATCCAAAGACAGGCACTAATCCCATGAACGATCCAAAAACAACCAGCCATGCCTTTAGCCCTCCATCTGGAAATTCTTGGTCGTTGTCCAAGAGCAAGTTGTCATCAACCTCAATGCCGAGATCGTTGGTGACAGCCACACCACTCTCTACGTTCTCTAGTTCATTATTTTTCTTCAGTTGTGTGTTGGAACTGTGTTCTGGAGCATATCCCGAGCTTTTCTGTACCTGAGAGCTCGGACCTTCGATTAATTCGACTGGATCGCTAGAGTAGCTATGCTTTCTAGCTAGCAAAGCCCGTACTGGTCTGACGATAGCATCTGCAGTTATCATACCTAGTGTCTAAGCACTCTGTTTGTTTGATAGGCTATACTGTTTTGGTGGTATCGAAAAATTATGTTTCACCGGCTTCGGAGTCCCATCGCCTAAAATCTTATCAGTACTTTATATACAAAAAAAATCCAGAAGAAACTGAATCGGAGGTTTGATCCGCGACATAACAGTATTGGGTTGGAGTATAGATAATAAAGTAAGGGTCAACGGAAAGGAAGGAATTTGGCGCAATATTTGCTTTTTCTTTCTTGGCTGGTGGCCAAGAGCCCTTTTGAGAATAAAATATCACATCTCAGTAAACTTTCGTTTTTGCATGAGTCACTTGGAGAAGCCCTATACAAACTGTTTTGGACCGAAACCAAGAATTTTATTATAGTAAGATGAGGTAATATGTCTAATTATGGAATTCAAAAAACGCATTCAAAGCTGACAGGGATCTCTCGGCATACATTTGACTCTGATCATGCATACATAATACTGGACTTTGATTACCTTGATTATCACGTGATTATTTTGAGCAACCTTTTGGTCACTACAAAAAATAGAAGTCACAATTGGAGTCAAGCACCTAGTAAAGGCATCTCGACTATACCCATACCTGTTTGAATAGCGAAATGAATGTCACCAGCTAATAATATTAGATCCATTCAACTTACTGGAGTGTTAAGCCTAATAGGGTACATACTTGCCAAATACATTCGCACAATGAAATAGAGAGGCATTGAGGCAGTTGAAATCGAAATAGCCTAAAAGGCCTATGCAAGAAACACAGAGGTTGCTAATGACATTTTGTAATCAATTATAGGATTATCCTGAAGAATTTATACTTTTACTGTTCTGCAGGTGGTGCCGCTGGCATTTCAGCCCAGAATCTCTATAAAAATATTTCATATCTCCATTCTGAGTACGAAAAACCATGATAGTTGCCGAAGCGTAGGAGGATAGTGCTTGCCAAATGCTTCATGCTATCAACAAGGGAAATTGTTGGTTTTTGGCCTGAATCAGTCGTGACACCAGGCTGTTATTCGGGTTATTGAGCAATCTTGCCAAACCGACTCACTTTGCCCTGCACTTTCAATACCTCGAGAAGGTGCTAGAGAGGAACCTGGAGGCAAAATATTACTGAGGTAGTCGTATGTGTGATCCTTGCAGTTTCGGATGTGTTCTCCGCCTGCGACGCTCGGTCTGCCAAGTAGCAGAATTGAGAGGCGTTTAAAAATCTGGTCCTCATTATACGCATTCTAAATTTAAAAACTACAACTAAACCTGGTTTCATTATTATACTTGTTTTGATACTTTAACCAGGGAACCTCGCAAAGGGGAGATTTTAGTAATGAAGCTAGAAGGCACCTATGGATGATATCCTTTTATGCTTAGCAAACAACGAGTGCGAAAACGCCTCATAGAGAGCTCGTTGGTTAACTGATACAAAATGCCTCCAGGTCATGCTTTGGAAGTACTATTTTGTTCAAAATTGAGATGCTCTCAAATTCTGTCTGTCAAGCAACATATTCCTCATTCTTGCAAATCAAGGAGTTGTACACTGTATGGGTGATGCAAAGCACAGAAGTTAGATGTCGATGTAAAACTACTCAAGTTGAAAATATTAACCTTGGTAAATACCTGCAATATTAAGACATAACAATGCAATTCTCTTTTGTTTAAAACTACCATCTTCTCTTTGTCACATACTTTACCCTGGAACCGTTCGACTATTTGAAGTGGTACATATCTTGGGTCCGTAGTATTATCATAAAAAATATGGCAGTGGTATTAAACCAATTGTATATTGAACAGGCATACATTTTTACGTCACAAACTTAAGAATATATCTATAAGGGCAGTGCTTGTCAATCAAGTGTAATAATAAACACCTAAAAAATAGTAGTTGCAGTTTATTCGTGAAACTAGTGAGCTACAATTGCGTTAAGACATTTTCTGCAGAAGACACATCAACCCCAATTTTGTCAGGTTCAACAAATTCCTTCACAACCTTGCCGTCTTCAACAATTGCTGCATATCTAACAGATCTGTCGTTACCGAATATTTTTTTAGAATCGAACAGATGGTCACCTGCTTTAGCGAAAGCTCCTTGCGTATCAGCAATGATTCTTATGTCAGCGGGAACTTGTAGACTTTTAGCCCAGGCCGAAGTAACAAAGGAATCGTTCACAGCTGTGACAAAGATCTTCTGAACACCCTTCTCCCTTAATTTCTCAAGATTTTTGATATAACCTGGAACATGAGATGATGAGCATGCTGGTGAAAAGGCAGCTGGAAGACCTATAATGATATGTTTGCCATGAGCTACCTCCTTTCCAATATCTACCGCATTGCCGGGTGATGATTCATGTAATCCAGGGAGATTTGTGGGAATTGTTGCACCAACCTTGAACAATTTCGTCTCTGATGTTCTAAAGTGACGAACGAAGGTTTTACCTGTATTCAAATTTCTTGGAAACATATTTCTGTTATTTGTCACTTCGCTACTCAAAAATTAGAGTGATCGGTATGTTGTATTTCTGTAAGGGTTTTTCTTAATCGCAAACATATGCCGCTTGCTGTATATAACCCTTTAATATTTATATTAATTTATATCAACATAATGCATTTAGACAAAAGAAGCAAAACAAAGTACAATTGTGTAGGGCTGCTTACCGAATTGGACAAACGATGAGTGATGAATTGAGTGATACCGAAGATGCTAATTATGATGATTTTATGATGTCAGATGAGGAGGACGTCGAGATGCTGGAACTCGACGACTCCGAGAATGATATACAATTCGAAGAGGATGATTCAGGCTCACTGCCGAAATCTCATTCTACATCTGAGATGGAACCGTCTAATGATATGAAACAAATTGAGGAAAGCTGTTCTTTAGCACAATCATATCAAGAGGATCATCAGTTTGATTCAGCAAAAATACTTTACCGAGAGATGATGGTTAAATTGGAGAAAACCACACATATAAAACTAAAATTTGATGTGGTGATTGGGCTTTTAAATTGCTTAGCCCAGGAAATCTATCAATTTGGAATATCCCAGCCACTGATAGATGAACTAGTTGAATATTCAGGAATTCTCTCAAAGTCTCTTATAGAATCCTGGGATAGTTTGAACAAGAAAGATATATACAAACAATTTGAACAACTAATCAATAACCTTTTCCCACCAAATGAAAGATATTTTTTGTTTCAATGTGAACTAAAGGACACAGATAGATTTCTGTATCGAATGGAAATCCAGAAGACAATATTTTCTCAGTACCAGTGGATAAACTATCAAAATAGAGACTCTTCACCCTGGGTGGAAAGGTTGGCCGGTATCATCAGAAGAAAATATCTGCTGGCTCTTATATGGATTGATAAACTTTCCGATGGAAATGACGGGGAGAGCTACATAACACAGCTATACGACTGCTTTCGAAATACGTCGGACACATATGACCTTGTGGAAGAGATGTGCATCTGCATCCAATGGTCAATAGTAGAATATTTAAAAAATGGCAAAATTCAGTACAGGCAGGAGTTTAAAAGATTGGTATCTACATTAGAAGAGCTGGTCTCGGAACATCTTTCTCTTTCTCAACGGTCTGGCATTATGTTGCAGTTGCATTTAGCGGAAGCTATTATCCTGTTACTTGATACAGAAAACTATAAGTACAACGAGGATTACACCGGGTTTTACGAAGTTACCAGGCACTTAAGAGGCCATTTTTGGGCTTGTTTAAAGCATATTGAGGAGAGGGGCCATGGCAACGATGTTCGGGAAAAGCTCACAGAAGTATATCAGAAGTTTATCATAATGGGACATGTTTTCTGTTATATCATACTGTCAAGAGTGGAGAGAGAAAGAATTAACCCGTTTGAATTTGAACAAATAAAAGTCATTAAAGACACTACGATCGTTCAAGTCTTACAAAAAGTATATGATGCGTTTATCAGATTAGATTTGGATGATTTGTACATTAACGTAGCAAGTCTTCCTGACGTTGAATTGCTTCTTCCAGATCTGCTGGAGAAGATCTACACAATTGCACAGGTAACAAAATTGTGGACCAAGATTGCGCCTGTGTATTCCTGCATCTCTTTGTCAGATATCCAAACGGAGCTGAAAATTTCAAACGATAAGCAGGTCAGTCGGGATGAACTGCTGACAGTGCTGATGAGGTCTATTCTAAAGAACAACGCGGCAGTTTATTACAAACTAGATCTCACAAAAGACCTGGTATATTTTGGCGATGAATACAAGGTTCCGTTGTCAAGCATAACTAAAGAGGGGTTCAAAGTCGTTCAAAAGCCGGTGTCGCATGGCAAGGCTGTAGGGAAGCAGCTAGATGTTAAAATGTCGGATCTAGAATACGCAAACGACATCAACATCTTTGACGCGCCGCAAAGGCTGAGGAACGTCAATTCAGTTACTTTTTTCGAAAAGCTTAAGAGGGGACGAGACAACGCGTATTCCGCGACTCACATTGTTGAGAACCACACTGTAGCGGCGGATGGAAATGGTGATCCCGGTAAAGCGGCTGTCAACACAAACAAGTCGCCGACACCTATCCTGAGCGAACGCTACTACGAATTGGCGGATTTGACGCGAATTCTTCTATTGAAAAACCAGAACGTAACGGCAGTTTCGGAGAACTGAGACTAGTACTAGGTGGTGTGTAGGCTCTACGGCGCCGTGCGTAATTCGCTTTTTGGCGTATGGCATGGGGTATCCGGGACACGATTTTTTTAATAAATCTTGTCGCGAAATAAATTCGTGTTTCGTGTTGCGCGCGTTAAAGGCCCGCTGAAGAAAAACGAAATCGATGCGGCCTATTATTGAGTCAACGAAGAGCGCACATCCTAATAGCTGCAACGAATACACCAAAACGGTAGCCAGATCATATCTGTTGGCTGGATCAGGACTCCTATGGGCCATTCTGGGGCTGATCCATGGTCCTGATCTGCCCCTCTGGGCTTCGTGGGAGAAAATTCTGGTCGCAAACGCCACGACTCAGGTATGCATTACAATTCCTGGAAATCATATATAAGCAGTTGCATCATGCATGCATTCGATGCACTTGTTCTTCGTCCTTTTGGAGGCACTCACCAGACCAAAAGCCACTTGTTGCATTTCAACTCACTACGGATCACCACTTTCCAAGACTACCACATATAATGAAGTTCACTACATTCGCTGCATTGGCCTCTGCCGTTACCCTTGCCTCCGCCGCCTCTTCCTCGGACAGCATCACCTACGTTGACGTGACCACTACCCCTCAGGTCACCAAGTCTGCCGTCTCAACCGTGAAGTCGACCTCTACTCCATACACCACCACAACCCTGTCAAGTGTGCACACCTCCAAGAATGCCTCCAACGGAACCACAACTCTACATACCTCTGCTTCGTCTACCACCCAGGATGTGAAGCCATTCTCTGGCGCAGCTCCTAAGATTGCCGCAGGTTTCGGTGTCATTGTGGGCGGCGTCGTTGCCCTGTTATAGTCTGTACAATAGAATAATACATAGAGCGTTTAATCGAATTAAAGTTAATAGAAACACAACTCGTCCGGAGAGATCCCCGGTGCTTGGGCCCTCTACCGCCAGTGTATCCCTGACGCTAGGACGGTGGGTCACGCAGCTCCGTCCGCGGAATACGCTGCCTGACGTGTTCGCGACGATCTCTGGGCCCAGAGCCTATGCTAGCTGTCCCAAGTCCGACAGCATCCCCTGCGGCGCCTTTTGAGCGCCTGGGCCAGGGTAGACCACTCTAGCGATCGGCAGCGCGTCGGCGAGGGGGCAGGCGCCGCGCTGGCCGGCAACTGGCCGGCAACTGGCGGGCTCGCGGCTCCGCGTATCTCCGACCTCGAAGAGCTCCGGTTAAATCAAACCGCGCAAGAATGTTCCTTCACGACCCCAACCCTGATGTACTGCCCGACGTGGCCCCGTC
This sequence comes from Hagleromyces aurorensis, assembly GCA_030705145.1. NCBI lineage: Eukaryota > Fungi > Ascomycota > Saccharomycetes > Saccharomycetales > Saccharomycetaceae > Hagleromyces > Hagleromyces aurorensis. Next base: position 39,068 of record JANIWU010000036.1, on the reverse strand, counting down.
TGGCGTCTGCGAGCCTGCAGCGCATGGAATTAGCTCCTATTTGAGTGCAGGGGCACAAACGAGGCCGCGATAGCGCTGCGGCAGTGGCACTGCAGTAGCAGTGCCATTGCTACTGCAGCTCCGGAAGCGCCTCCAGTACATCCCACCGTTGCCGGTTGTAGATCAGCCGCAGCGCGTCTATGTGCGTGCGTGTTTGTTTCGGGGACAATTCGGCCGGCGTATCGGCTGGATACAGCTTTTTCTTCCCAGGTTAAGCTTTCGAAGTTCCAAAGAATGTCGAGCGCCCTTTTCGACATGACGATTCGCGGGACAATAAAAAAGAGCTTCTGATGGTAACAGAGCGTCGCCCATGACGAGACGTAGAGCGGGCCACGCCCGATGGTGTCCATGCTGGTGGCGCCATACGTAGCGACCAACGACGTCAACCGTGGGGCGCCCGCCCCCGCTGCCTGCAGGGAAGAGGCAAGTCCAGATACCGCAGCCCCCCTTCGAGTGCTCTGCGCAGAGGCGCTGCCGCGCCCGGTCTTGGCGCAGAAGATGGCGCGTTCGCACCGCCCCCAGACTGGCCCTCGCTTGTCGCTCTTCGCCGCGCGCTCGCAGTGCCCGCAGTGCCCGCAGCGCCCGCAGCGCTCAGATATCCCGTTCGGCCCATGTTCCGGATGCTCCGTTCTTCGTAAGGTCTGATTCATGTACTACATACCTGCAGCAGGCATTATGGTACGATAAAAGGAAACTACGGACCAGCACTCAGAGGGAAATGCCATCCGACCTTCCTGCTGCCTGCACCTGGTGGAAAAAGACCCATATCAGGAAAACAATAACGTCGAGAACCCGTCGCACAATAGCTGCGCGCCTGAGGAGTTTCAGCTAAAAGAACGGCAGCTTGCTTTTTGTCAGGTGCTCCCCACCATCTTCTCTCGATCGTACAGAGCGTTGTCTGGCCCGTCTCTGGCGAAGAGCGCGTCGAGAGGTGGTTTGCTGGGTCCCGCGCGACGACGCACCAACGACAAGCGCAGGCACCCGTGAGTCGACGGCGCCCTCGGTTGGCTCGTCGTGAATCAGTTTGCACTGGAGGGGAATTCGCATCTTCCCAGTATATATTATAATGCGCTGGGGTGGACACGGTAATAGCTGGAGCGCACGTCCCACACTGCCCTTGCAAAAAAATAAAAAAAAAATAGGAAAATACGAAGATAAGAGGGCTCCAGCACCAAGGTCTGCAGTACAGGAAAGGTTTACGTTGGTTCTGAGATCCAGCAGTTTAAATTCCGGTTTTAGCCGACAGGCCTCGCTCTTCAATTTTGTCAAGTTTCGTGAAAGGCAATATCCTGTTTATTTGACACGGTTGTTTATTAAGTCGCAACTGTCGGACAGCACAATTCGAGAGCACACCGAAAACAAAAAAACAGGCAGGTTCAACCGGTTTGAGAGCTGCTCTGCAAAACAGTGTCGAGTATCGGAGGACAGAACAGCTGTGGAGGCAAGACTAAGGCCAGACACAACAGCGACCGGTGCGTGGCGACGGGGCAACAACAACAAACAACACAAGGACGGAAACAAGCATGAACGGCGAAGGATCGATGTTCGAGGACCGCATAGCGAACCTGGAGCGCCAGATAGGCATGTTTGAGCGCATGATCCATGCGCTCAGCGGGACGCTGGACCACAACTTCAAGCGCTACGACATGGTGATCAACTCGCAGCAACAGCAGATTGCGGAGATGAACGCGGTGATGTCGACGCTGCTCAACGACCAGTTCAGACACGCGGAGGAGCTGCGAGAGAAGCTGTCCAGCACGCTGCACGGGATATCGGCCATATCGGTGTCGCTCAACAACTCGGTGCACTCGGCTCCGCGGTTTGGGGGCAGCACATCGAGCGTGGACTCGGGCTCAGGCTCAGGCAACAGCGGTCACGAGGGAAGCACAGCCAGCCGTCATGCCAACGACACCTCCAACAGCAGCTCGAAGAACATGGATGCGTTGTTCAACGACATCCTGGGCAACAATGACCAGACGCATAGCAAGCAGCAGGATGAGCGCAGAAAGAGGGGGTTTGTGGCCCCGCAATACGACGAGCCGTTGATCCAGGCCAACAACAACCGCGTTGGTAGTGCGAATAACATCAGCAGCAGAAACTCCAGCGACAACCAGCACCTGGCGCACCGGGGAGACGCAAACACGCACAAGGGCGATAGGAGCGACGCGTCCCGCAACAAGCTCTCGAACTTGAGACATCCACACTTCCCCGCGTCTATTCTGTCCTACAGCGACTTCACGCAAATCCAAGATACAAACGGAGCCACCACCAGCAACGACCAAAATGTGTCCGTCCAGCAGCAACCACAGCAAACGCAGTCACAGGCAAACCAGCAGGTGCAGCAGCAATCTCAGCATCAGCAAGTAACAGCCGGAATATTCAGTAATAACGACGCACCGAGATCGATTTCTACAGGATCATCCAATCCACCCGACGTAAAGGAGGAGCAATATTGCACAAGCAAGGGCCGCAAGAGGAAACGGAACGTGTACGTAGGAAACTTCCAATTTCTGAAGTCTCCTCACTCAGTCATGGAGGTATGGAAGGAATACACAGAGGGGATAAATGGACAACCGTCAATTAGAGAAATGGAGTCCATTTACCAGACTAGCTGGAGACGAGATCCTGCGGTTAACAAGAGATATTCGCGACGCAAGGTTCTTTGCAAAGCCATTGAGAACGGCTTAACGCGAGGTTACACTTTGGACTACATTATCAACCTGTTAGAGGACTACAGATGTATCGACAGGGAAAAGGGTTTGAAGCAGCCAATAGGATGGATATGTCAAGCACATAACATACCTGATATTCTGAAGTGATTGTTTTACTGTTCACGAAATTTAGTAGGCAAGTTCCGCTGCTCAAATTGTGGATGTATTCTTATGGAAATATGAAGGGTTGCTTACAGTAACTATTGCATGGATAAAGAGAGTAACAAATGACCAGGATCAGACTTACATGATACTATGTTTAATTATAATGTTAATGCCTTTACATGATACCGATTCATGTTAATATATATAGTTGTTAAATACGTATCATTTTATACGTTGTAAAATTTTTATACTGTTTTTTTTTGTTTTAAGCTCTTAACGTAATAATGAATTTTAGCGATGAGGTTAAAGCAGGCAATTGCACAACTTTTGATATGCGCTGATAGAGTGGTTTATTGAGATTGTTAGATATCGTTGCATTTGAATTGTTGGGAGACAGGCTTTGCATATTTCACATTATTAATTTTTACGATAAGGGAGTTAAGTGCATGATAGTTGCGTAGATGGGCAGAAGCAAGTCACCAATTCACAACCAACAGAAGACTATTAAGAAAAAAAAAGTAGCTCTTTCAAAGGGTTCGCGAGCTAACAGTAAGAAAACTGACGTGAAAAGGATGCGTAAATCATCGTTTAATAAAGTTCAAAGAAATTTTCAAGTGTTTAATAGCAACGATCACGTCAATAAGTATGAGAACCTTCAACTGGAAAGCAGTGATGTGGAAAACGGCAATGTAAGTACCAAAAAGCATCATTTGACATCAGATAACATAGATATTATAGATGAAGAAGATAATGAAGACGGATATGATGACTACGATGGGCACTATGATAATCCAAAAGATATTCCTGTAGTGGAAATTAGTTCTGCAGAAGAAGACTATTTATTACCACTTAGCGAATCTGGAGCGAATGCTTTGGACGCTAACGATGATTTTATCGCCTTTTCTAATTCATCAGAAGAGGAGGATGATAAAGCAAATGCAAACGAGAATGAAGACAGACCAGAAAAACTTCATGATGGCAGAAGCACTGCTACTACCACTGAAATGAAAAGAACTTTGAACACAGATTATCCATGGATTTTGAACCATGACCATTCAAAACAAAAAGAGATTGCAGATTGGTTAACACTAGAAATTAAGGATTTCGTTGCCTATATCTCTCCAAGCAAAGAAGAGATTGAAGTTCGTAACCGCACCATCACTGCTATAAGGAACGCTGTGAAAAGTCTGTGGACGGATGCCGATCTGCTTGTTTTTGGATCATATGCAACAGATTTGTATCTGCCTGGTTCAGATATTGATTGCGTTATTATTAGCAAGTCGCGAGATAAAGATAATAGGAACAGTTTGTATACATTGGCTAGTTTCTTGAAACAGAAAAATTTGGCATCGCAGGTAGAAGTTATCGCAAAAGCAAGGGTACCGATAATCAAGTTTGTGGAACCACAATCTGGGATTCACATTGATGTATCTTTTGAGAGAGTAAATGGTCTGGAGGCGGCGAAACTCATTAGGGAATGGCTTAACGAAACACCGGGTTTACGGGAATTGGTTCTTATAGTGAAACAATTTTTACATTCCAGGCGACTGAATAATGTTCATACAGGTGGCCTTGGAGGATTCAGCATTATATGCCTCGTCTATTCTTTCTTAAAGCTGCATCCTCGTAACATTACAAGTCAAATAGACCCAATCGATAATTTAGGTGTCCTATTGATGGATTTTTTTGAATTGTATGGGAAGAACTTCGGTTATGACGATGTTGGAATATCGGTGAGTGATGGAAGAGCTGCATACATACCCAAAATGGATTGGCACGAACTGCAACCTAAACGGTCCAGCTTTACATTGGCGATCCAAGATCCAGGAGATCCGTCCAACAATATTAGCAGGGGTTCTTTCAATTTGAGAGATATTAAGAAGTCATTTGCGGGGGCATTTGATCTTTTGACTAGTAGATGTTTCGAATTGGATGCTGCGACCTTTAAAGATAGATTAGCCAAGAGCATCCTAGGAAACGTTATAAAGTATAGGGGCGAGCCAAGAGATTTCAAAGATGAGCGTGCTCTAGTGGAAAATAGGGCCATCAAAGAGAATGAGCACTACCATCAGAAAAGAAGTCGCATTGTACATGATGACGTCTTTGTAAATTCAAGTAGTGGGGACGAGATTAACCGTGAAGAGGAGGAAGATATATATCATATCGAAGAGCCACCAATGAAAAAGAAGAAGGTGGCCACCAAGACTGAAAAGAAAAACTCAGAAGTACATAGTAACTCCAGGGTCTCTGATAAAGAGATGGATGAAAAGACTGAAAATGCTGGAGCAGAGAAGAAAAAGTCAATTGACAAAATAATGGGAATAAATGACCACGAAGAAGACGAGGACAGCGAAGATAGCTACAATCCTTTAGGAACGGAGAAAACTATCACGCACCAAAATGTCAACGGGCCTTCAAAGGATGAAGATCCAAGTACATTAAAAGCAGAGACCGTTAATGCACAAACAAGGCGAGATTATTGGCTGAGTAAAGGTAGTAGCTTATCGAATGGGACGGGTGCAAATGCATGACTGCTGATAATGAAATTCGTATTCAATTTACATGAACGTAGGTACCTCGTATAGAGTATTCCTAATAAATGAAATCACCTTGACGACGAGAACTCTTTTTCTCTTTTTGTAATTTTTTGGCGTTAAGCCGTCGTGTTTTCGCCTTTTCCTTTACTTTAGCCCATTTGTCTAAAGTTGCTTCGTCAGTTTCCGACGGGAAAAAGCATCGTAGTTTTATCTCCTTGACTAGTTTTTCTACACACAGTTGCCGATTTGTCTCTCGAGAACGGCTCTGGTCAGATTGGATTACTATTGTGTCGTTCTTCTTGAAATAGTACCTTAGCAAGTTTTCATTAGTCAACTGTCGCCGGACTTCCTCGGGAAACCAGACACATTTCGAAAATTCTGCCAACGTGAGGGTACACTTGCTGTTAACTTTGTTCACATTCTGGCCTCCAGGTCCACTCGAGCGGTCGTATCGGGCAGCAAACATATTGATTGGTACATTTCTGCTGGTCAATTTATTGAGCCATTCCTTTGCTGCTGTAATATCTCTTTTGGTTTGATAAAACCGCAGATATGAAAGTTTGGTCTTTTGAATGAACAGTGGTCTTGGAAAATACATGTCTATAGCTCTTGATCCATTTTCCTAGAACTAGAAGGAACTTCGATAAGTACGTCTGGGGAACTTGTCAATTGCAAGCCTGAAGTCCTGCTACGAGCTGCAAGGATACGAGCTGCAAAGATACGAGGAGCGGCACCGAGAACTTAAATAGATGATGAAGTTGCAAAGGAAATCTTACGGACGTGGTACTAGAGCCCGTTCAACCATCAGTCGCAAGCTTAGCCTGTACCGACAGGGATTCTGTAACTATTATATCTAGAGTCTAGACTAATCATTTCATACGCATAGCTAAAGATGGTTTCCCGGAAAATTACATAGGCACAACTTCAAGAGCTGCAGTCAGATACAAATTCCAGAGCGTTCATCCGCTTACAATCCACTGCCAAATATTGTCTATGGTTGCCATGCGAAGCAAATGCTCGATATTCAAAACTCTCCGTGCAAGATGTAGCTGCCTTCCCTTTTTACGTCAGGTGACTGTGACATGCCCTTGACCCGATTATGAGAAGCATGTGACAGACACGAAGTTTCCTCGTGTTTCTCCTTTTATAAAATTACCCGGTCGGTTTCGATCTAATTCCCAGTTGGGTAATATTTAATGCTAGATATGCCGTTCTACTCACCACATACAAACCATATGCCAATGTGAAACACAGCTCCATATAATCACGTCTATCAACGGTTGGACCCCAGAAGCTACGTTTACTTCCTACAACTAGGTTAGTTTATTTTAGCAACTGACTAAATTGCGTCTTTTTTTGACTTACATCAGGGTCGGCTCTTCGCTCTTGGTTATCGTTGGTGTCCAAAGTAGGCATTCTGACGCTATTACCATAACTAGGAACTATCTCTAGCAATCGAAAAACTACACATCTACGCTGTTTAGAGACAGTTTCAGGTATTTTAAAGAAGAGTAGGCAAATTTGTGGAATTTTGACGTGGAGCCTGCCTCAATTTCTTATCAATTTTTTCGTGAAGACATTTAGTCGGATCAGCAAGAACGATCTGAAGAAAACCGTGAATCCGAGAAAAGCCTGAAGAAACAATCTGAGGTACTTATTGCAGGAAACCTATTTCAAAAAGGATCATAAGAGCATATTTCATATCGGTAGGAGGTACCACCATTTACAGGATCAGTAGATATAAGAGGGTCGCGAGATAGAATCTTCCTTCTAAAAATATACCAAAAGAAGCTGGGGAAATTATATTTAAATATTAACAATAATGTCGCTCTCCGCTGCTGCTAACAAAATATCAGACAACGATTTTCAGAACATCGGACCAGCACCTAGACCACCCGGTCTGAGTTCAGCAGGCAGTGGTTATAATCAAACACAGCCGTTGACGAAGTTTTTGAACCAATTGGATCTCAATAGAGGTAATAATAGCACCCGCGCAATAGGGCAGACAGCAGCCATGAATTTCAAGAAACGGACTGGTTGGGTATCTTATAAGGATGATGGCCTTCTCTCTTTTCTCTGGCAGAAACGGTATTTGGTGCTGAACGATTCGTACCTTTCTCTTTATAAGTCCGAGAAAATAACGGATGAACCAGTTCTGAAGATTCCGCTTACAAGCATCGTTAGCGTTAGCAGAAATCAGTTAAAACAAAACTGTCTGGAGATTGTGCGTTCCAATGAGCGGAACTCGTTTTCCGCAGCATCGACCTCCTCAAACGGGTCAGGATCCTCTCCAGGTGGTCCTCTCTCTTCGAGCTCTTCAGACTCAAGCTCCAGAAAATCGATATACATTGCCACTAAAACTGAGCAGGAACTGCATAGCTGGCTAGATGCTATTTTTGCAAAATGTCCACTTTTGAGCGGCGTCTCCTCTCCCACAAACTTCACTCATAAAGTTCACGTCGGGTTTGATCCAGAAACAGGTAGCTTTGTGGGGATGCCTTCTAACTGGGAGAAGTTATTGAAGCATTCGCGAATTACAGGCGAGGACTGGAATAATGACTCAGCAGCTGTTATACAAGTGTTACAATTTTATCAGGAATATAATGGTATTGGTAGTTCTGCGCAGAATCCCAACAGTTCTGTTAATGGGGGTTTAGTCAGCAACAATAATTCACAGCTATCTTTGCACAACAGGACTAACTCTAATAACAACCAGAATGCTATTCATCACAACAGTGGTTCGCTATCATCTATTTCTAACAACAGCAATATGAAAAAGTACAACCAAAGAGATGAACATGATTCTTTGCAATCTAAACCTTCTATCATATCGAATGGCCTGTTACCTCAAAGGCAGGCACCTTCCCCACCTAAAGTGTCGAAAACGCAGGGTGGGGTTGTCCCAAAGGTGACACAACTAAACAGAATGATGACACCTCCCGAATCTGCTGGTCAAAATCCCTTACATATGGCACAAAAGAAGCCATTGCCACAACATGTAGGAGGACTGAATACATCTCAGCACATGCAGCAACAACATCAACATCAACTTCAGCATCAGCATCAACAATTTTCTTCTCAGCCCCATCATATCGTACAAAATACAAACCGCTACAAAGCTCAAACAGAAACGCCTTCAGGGAATATGTATAAGCCACATCATAATATGATGAATCCATATGCGGATGGCACACAACCTCAAGGAATTGATTCCAAGTATGAGAGACCATATAGTCCTCAAAACCAGGTAAAATTACAACCTCTTCGTGGTGCTCCGACTCCTCCAAAACTCCAAACCATGCAAAGTAATGATTCTCAACAACTGAATACCAGTATGGCAGCTGCTGCACTGGCAATGAAGCAACACCCACAGCAAGTAAATAAGATCCCTACGGTTTCCCCGTCAAAGGCGCCTATGGCTCCTCAGCCAATGAGGCAAGCACCTCGAAAACCAGATCTAGCCTCTAAAAAAGAACCTGGTGTTACAAAGCATAAGAAACCATCGAAACCATCAATGTCGAATGCGGAAATAATGGCTAAACTGAAAAGTGTGACGTTTAATACCGATCCATCTGGCTATTTCACTATGATTGAAAAGGCAGGACAGGGTGCAAGTGGTTCCGTTTATTTGGCTGAGCGCGTTAGGATACCGCCTTTAACAAATGCCGGTCAATACGGACAGGTTGAGGACAGTACTGCACAGGTAGGTAACAAGGTTGCTATCAAACAGATGATTTTGTCGAAACAACCACGGAAGGAGTTGATAGTTAATGAAATTTTGGTTATGCAAGATTCACGTCACAAGAATATTGTGAACTTTCTAGAAGCATACTTGAAAAGCGAAGATGATCTTTGGGTTGTTATGGAATTTATGGAAGGTGGTTCTCTAACAGATATTATAGAGAATAGTCCAACGAATGGCAGTCAACATTCGCCGTTGACGGAACCACAGATTGCATATATCGTTCGTGAAACTTGCCAGGGCTTGAAATTTTTGCATGATAAGCATATCATTCACAGAGATATTAAATCGGATAACGTTTTATTGGATACCAGAGCACGGGTAAAGATTACAGATTTTGGGTTTTGTGCAAAATTGACAGACAAACGGAGCAAGAGAGCCACTATGGTAGGTACACCGTATTGGATGGCGCCAGAAGTTGTCAAGCAACGTGAATATGATGAAAAGGTCGACGTATGGTCGTTAGGAATCATGACAATAGAAATGCTTGAAGGGGAGCCACCATATTTAAATGAGGATCCTCTTAAGGCGTTGTATCTGATCGCGACGAATGGTACACCAAAGTTGAAGTATCCAGAAACTCTCTCGTTGGAAATTAAAAGATTTTTGAGTGTTTGTTTGTGTGTAGATGTCAGATACAGAGCATCAACAGAGGAATTACTACATCATAGTTTTTTTAATATGGCATGTGCTCCTGAAGATTTAACTTCTCTTTTGGAATGGAAGCATTAGAGTTATATATTCGGTAATGTTCATCCAGATATATATACTCAATGAAATTTGACTTTAGTTGATAAATGGATATTGGTTTAACAAATAGCATTATGTAGTAGAAACAATCTAATATAAACGGATTATTTGATAATGATTTTGGTGAAGGCAAGTGATAGCTGTAAAATATCCTCCTGAGAAATGTCTGCTTTGTCAGAGATTGGAATTGTCCTTAACAAAAGAGGATGTAAGAGTCTCATATTTGAGATATTTCTTGGGTCCCCTTCATCTGATTCGGTATATCTCATAATTACCTTCAGAAGACCATATAATAGTATTCTCAATTCTATCTTGCGGATCTTCGGTATAGGAGCTCTTCCAATAATTGTTTCATCACAGATATAACGACGCAAAACTAGAGCGGTTCTTGATAGTAAGAAAGGAGCAGTCACGTTGATCAAACTCTTGTATTCCGGCCCAGTTAAATTAGAAAAATCTAGTAAATTTTTTAAAGATTCAATGGAGCAGTCGTACTTTGATAGTAGTTGTTCTTCCACAGTAGAACCAGCAATATTTTCGAAATCAAAATTAGCGAGGTTTTCAGTAAATTGTATTAAATTACCTGAATTCTTTAGCAACTCATCCTCTAGTTCATCTATATGGAATAAGAACGATGCAGACCACACATTAGAAACAAAGTAATTGATTTGCTCTTCGTTGAAAAATGTTATCTTGCTTCTGCTCAGCATAATGTCTCGGTATCTTCGGTATTCTGCTAAATCATAAGATGCAGTCGTTTGGTCAACATCTGGACTTATTCTTTTCAGTGGTGCTACACTAACTTTCACAAAATTTTCGCAGAACTCGTATAGATACGGCAAATTATTATCTTTCTCATACGCTTCGAAGAAGATCTTGCTTAAAAGTAAAAAACAATCAGAGGCCACAAGCCATAGTGGCGAGTCCTTATTTTCCGATAAATCAATATTCGATCTTCTCATTGTTATATCTCCTACGTTTGATAGGACTTTGATCATGTACTTGCTTGTGATAGAAGTGAAATCCGTAAATTTTTGTAGTCTGGCCATCAGATTTTTGCAGGCCATGAAGCTAACAGCTTCAAAGCTAGGTATTTTACGCTTGCTTGAGGCTGTTAATTTTGATGATATTTTGCGCTCAATTTTGTCTCTTGTTTCAAAAGGTAGAGTTATGATAACGCTAAGTTGATAGAGAACTAATAGCTCAATATCTCTGGGTTGTGGTATCGAAAATATATCGATACCTAAAAGTATTGCCTTTTGTAGTGATGATGGTCTTTTTTCATCACTGGTGAGCTCAGGAAGTAACGGATACTTCACTGCTGTATTGAACATTGACAAAATTTTTTCAACAAATCCAATGTCTACCCGTCCATACGCTGAGACAACCTCGTAAAGATTAGGAAAGGCTAATACTAATGCTGTAATGCAATCATACCTAGTTTGAGAGTGGTTGGTGTTTGTAGATGTCTCGTTGTATAATATCGAATAGGAGCTGAAAATGTCAATACACTTTGAAAGAATTTCCGAAGGAACATTTTTGATTTCTTTTAATGATTCTAACAGATCTTTGAAGTTGAGAATACCATTGTAAGAAACTTCTGCAGAACTCACAGATATCAGTCCGTTCAGGAAGTCAAGAAAAACCAGCCATTGTTCTTTAGTTAAATCCAAATTCTCAGAAGAGAAGTCGGAGAAATTAGTGCTGTAAATATTTTGAAACCCTTTAAGCGAAATATTCCAAAACTCTGGTGATTCCACAGTTTTACTTTCCTTGAGTTCAGTCAAAAGCGGTTTAATAACTTCGAGATATATTAAATCCCAACTGGGAAATAACGAAGAGTGAGAATCAACTATCCGGAAAAAAGTCTGCATTGCACCATTCTTAACTTCTGTCCTGTTGTCTTGCGAACAATTGACCAGTTTTCTCAAAAGATATATCCAAAGAGCATTGTAAATTGTGGATGATTCTTCATTTTCCGAAGATAGTATTTCTTCCAACCCATCATTCTTGATCTTATTTTCAAAATTTTTCATTTGAGTTTTACTGCAATCAATATTTAAATCATGTTTTATCACTCTCAAATAATCACCTACCAACCAGAACTGACTGATAGAAGAGAATGATATGTTCAGATTCATATCTTGGTTCACAAAATTGACTAATGTGTCAATAACTAGCCTAATGACTTGCAATGGAAGAGCCTGGAGAAAATCATCTGATACCAATTTAAAGACATCATATGCCACTTGCACCATATCTTTCTGTTTTAATAGAAGTCCGTTAACCAAAGATGAATCATCCTCATTCTCATGAGAAATTAGATAGAGTTCACCTCTCATCCAATCAAACGGTGCGTTCAAAAATTTAAATACTGCAGACCATGATGTTGTTATCAAATCTCCAAATTCATCAAGAACTTCTCGCAAAATAGAAAGTTGTTGGAAAAGAATGTTCGCGTCTACATTTGCAGCTCCATTATAGATATCTGTTTTTTGTATTTTTATGGAGCATATTGTGGTTATTGTTTGTAATAATGTTGCAAAGACCAGCTCCTCTAAAGTCTTGAAATATGTAGCGCGCGTATTGCTATCTTCGATATTACCAACCTCGTTGCATATATTTTTTATAATATCAGTTAATGTTACACTTGCTTGAACACGAATGGATAACGCCACTATGCTATGGTCTGTAATTACCTCGATGAGATGATCAGCAATTGAGGTCCATACTTCTTTGCCATCGGTTTTTTTCAGGTACCTCAGATTATTATTATACGAAATTTGTTGTAATTGATGAATGTAAAATAACTTGTTATAGGGACATATTTTTAAGCTTCCATTTTCGTTGAGGGGTTGAGAGTCCTTAAAAATTGATTCTTCATTGGATTGAAACATTAACGAAGCTTTTGATTTTTCGACTATGCTTTGTAGCATAACTATAAGAGATTCGTTCGAATATAACAAGGTGCTCTCAAAAAACTTGGACATAGTCGTTTCGATTGAGGATAGGTCATTTTTACTCAATGTAGGGGGGGCAGGAATGTCTTCCAAGTATCTTCTCTCCATAAAATCGGTAGTTGGTCCGTATATGAAGTATGAGACCCATTGCCATGTAACGATAATAAATTCCCAGTTACTTGCGTTCATGTTGGGTCCTAATGAAATTGAAAGCGAAATCAAAGCTCTAAATATACAAATTTGTCGTTGGTTGAAAGATCGTGGATGCATATAATTTTTTTGTGACTCTGAAAAATCAGTTTCGCCAACATTAGTACCCATCAGCGTATCACTGATTGAGTTCAAAACATATGATGGTTGCTCCTCCACTCTGTGGTTTTTCTCATGATCATCCTCTACATTGGATACCACGGCAGTTGCAAATTCTTGTAGAGTCAAGTTTAGTTTCTCATCAAGAAAAAGTATACCTGCTGCATGAGCAAGTTTTTGAAATGCTCTTACTAGTAAATGGAACAATTGCGTATCCAATGAATTTGAGTAAAGAAACTTCTTGTGAAGACAAAACAAACCCTCAAAAATACCATTGTAAATTTCCGCTACACTGGGTTTCATTGGTTTGTCGTTGTTTTCTGCCTTATCATTAGGATATGGACTATCTTTCAAAGCCAGTATGCTCAGGTTATCAGACCAGTGATTGGTTATAGTAAATATCAACCAAATAATGTAGGTAACATTTACCATTGGAGCAGCAGTTTTGTTAAGGATATCCAAATATTTTGTTTTTACAGTCGATCCTTCATGAGATATTATTGGCATGTCTACTTTTTCTATAACGTGCGATTGGAAAAGATATGATTCAAAATCTGGTAGACTTAGTAAATGACTAGATTCATTGAGAAACGTCTGTAATATATGTTTCCTGTTTGGAAGATAGTCATACGTCAAGTAAATATTGTAAAATATTGAGGAATCTTGAGAAATATCTAGGAAAATCTCTAAAGAAAGAGCTTTCTTCCACATAGGTGTTTCTGATTCGGGTGAAATTCCATGTATTATTAAGGATAGTACAACTTCCAATTCTAGATCGAGTATTGAAAGGTATTCTACCCTTATCAATAGCGAAATACAACGATAACTTCGGACAACCATTGAAAACGTCTTACTTGAAGATATGCATCTCAACAAAGCTGGTACAGCTTTCGTCTGGATTATGAACTGTAAATCCTGATATTTAATAAAAATTTGATCACAATTTCTTAGTAATGATTCGAGTATTTCTAGTGCATAATCGGTAGGAATATTTCTTACGTCTAAAAGGCTGTCAGGGTTCACTTTCGATATTTTTTGAGATGCATCAAGTACCTGGCATAAATCACTCAATACACGATTAGAATCGTAGCGATAACTGTTAACCTCTATAAATTTGTCGTTTGAAACCATTACCTTATGAGTTTGATGAAAACCTTCTCCATTATCTCCAAACTTGTCAAAGTCAGTTGAACACCTGCCAAATATTTCGTCTATAAGCTGTTGCAGGGTAGCAGATGCAGTTCCGACAACCATAGGAGCTTTGTTTGGTACTTGTAGCAGCTTCGTACAACAAAGTAATATCTTCTCGCACAATGGTCCATATAAATATTCAGCATATGTTTCAAAAAATATTGGAACTATCTGCAATACTTTCAACTGAATATCCATGGCTAAGTGGGTGGCTTCAATAAATCCATCCAACACTTCTGAAAGTCTAGGCTTAGGAATGCAGACACATGTGGAATGTTTCTGTAGACATTGCATAGCGATACTTGTTAGTTTACCATTTCCGGAACAGCAAGCCATTATGAACGGCGCAACAAAGTCAGGATGTCTTATTAAATCATCAAAAGCGTGCACAGTTTTAAGAATTTCGAGGGACTTGTTACTGGCATGTTTAATGTCGGAGTTCCTTCTCGATGATTCAGTAGACAATGCATTTAGATCTAGTTCAATCTGGTGTTTAAAAGTGTCAAATGGAATGGACTTTAAACTCATTGAAATCTATTTTGAGTTCTATAGTCTCGATTTATGGATGAAAACAAATAATTGTATTCAACAACCATAAAATTACTTCTGTAGTAGGTAGGAGTGGTTTATATTATATCTTTGTTTCAATTTACCTTATTTCATAATAAGGTGGCTTCTACAATTATGCACTATAATGTTGGTTCCTATAACGTATTACCCTGTCTTATTTGAGATTAACGTTAATTTAAGGAAATTAGATGAGTCTATCTAATCATGTTGTCATACAAAATCTGGCTATCATAAGAAAACCAAGAGGTGCTTCACATCTTCGGAGTTAAAAAACGTAACTGTTTGGTTTTAATGACCTTACTTTGGTGAAAAGTTAGTTCGCAAATATAAAATTTCCTTCATCACGATAATTTGGGATACCTCAAGGAACTTAAGAAACAAAAACTAGAGTTTAGCAGCAGCAAGTGTTACTTCAACCCATAAGATTCCTTCCCAGTAATTTACAAAGTACATTAATTTGGAGAGTGGTATCTTGACTATTTTAAAGTTTGTGAATAGAGTATTAGAATGGGTAAACTTAAAGTCAATAGAACTCTGGCGCAGCTCCGGCTTGCTTACAAAGGCCCTGTTTATTACTACGGTACACAGCGGAATTTAGTGCTCCGGAAAAACTATTCATGTGGGCATGGAAATGGTGGGAATGATAGTGATAAAAAGAAAGAGCAACACGCAAGCATAGGTGAAGATAACTCCAATCAGGCACCGTTGAATACCATTCCGCTTAATAGAGATAGCAAGAAAGTTCACACCATGCAACAAAAAAATGACGACAAACAAGTTCCTGCACCAGAAAATAAAGAAATTGTGCTACAAAATACTTCTCGAGAACCAGAAAAATTTCGTAGGAATTTTGGTGTGCGACAGAAACTGCTGCTACCCCGCATTCCATCTACAGATTATATTTCAGAAGATGAAATTCAAATGGAAGGCTTATTTGCAGGTTTCAGACCACTTTTCCTGGGAAATTCTTTGTATGTGAATAACAAGAGAGTCAACGCTTTGGAGAACTTTTTTACGTCTTTTTCAAATTTGAAAGTTGATGAAGTGAACGCAGGAACTGCATCTGTGAACGTACAAGAGATAATCGAAGACTTGAAAAAGGAAGTTGCAGGCAATGAAACAGTAAATAGAAAAGATAAAGATAGGAAACCAATTATTCCTTGGGACGCTTCAATTAGCGGAATGGTTTATAATGATGACGCATTCAAAAAAGTTCCTCAGACTATCGTTTCCAAACTACGGCCTTTCAAACTTGTTAAAGTCGAGAGAAAGGGTGAAAGAAAAAAAGCAAATAAGAAAACAGAACTAATAAAGATGAAGTTTCATAATCCTAAGATGAATGACCAAATGGAGATGGTTAATATTCTAAATACAAATTCACTTGATTACACTAATATTTTAAAAAAATCACAACGGATTGGGGCAAATGTTAATAATAATGAATATGCATTAAGAAAGTACAACGAGGAAATTGATTTTTGTATGAGAAAACACAAGTTTTTATCAGCTGATCGAAGAATCCTCAAGACAGATATCGAAAGGTTGAGTCGCTTTTTGTCGAAAGAATTTGTTAAAGTCACAGGACTCTCTATTAAAATGGATTTTCATGAAACAAGACTGCCGTTTTCAATATACGTTGATAGATCCAAGAATTCTAAAATTGCTTTGAGAAGAAACTTGAAAAGACAAATATATGGATTGACGATTCCAGTACTATCTACTGTACTTTCATCATATGAAACACCTAGTCAGGCACAGACATTCAAGAAGAAGTTTGATTCACGTGTGACAAATATTGTAAACAATTTGTCGGAAGTTTTCCCAACAACATTTTTCAGTTTGCAGTCTGGGGACTGTATAGTCGGTGAAAGTCCAGTTAATGGATTTAAAAGAATCCATTGGTTAAAATTAACAAAAAGATCGAGTATCTTTAGGGGTAAAAACATTAACAAAGATTATGTTTTTAGTGTTGATGGAGATTACGAGATCACCAGAAGTGGTGTAAAATACATGAGGTTTCCAATAAATTTGCATTATCAATCGTTTGACACAGCCTTTTCTCAAGGCAAGTACTTTGGATAAACTCCGTTAAATAATTTTTAATATTCATTCGTAAGTTATTTTATTAGAAGAAATTCATAATGACAAGCATCTTTCAGGGCATCAAATATTTGGTGCAGTCCCGGTTTTTTTAATCTCCATGTTTTTGTTTATTTATATTTTTTCGATCATTTCTTCCAAAATTCATTAAAGTCGTTACGTATAATATAAAAACTAAACGTTAAAAAAACAAAAAATATGGAACCGGTTTTAATAACTAAGAACTATGCTCTTCTTGGCTTTCATCCTCAAGGTCACTTTCAAATATAACATCTCGTGTGTTATAAACATACACCTCACTATTCCTATCCAAGCCGATTCTTTTACGCACAATCGCTTCATTTGCTTCTGAATTGCTACTTTTAGAACTTATACTGAGAGATTTATTCCCAATTGTCTTCAAGACTGCTTGATCCGCATAATACAGAATTTTGTTCACTGTACTGGTGACTCTTTCGTTAGTTTTTTCTCTAAAGCTCTTTGCCTGATTGAAATTTACTTGGTTAATACTTTCTTGCTCCCGTTTATGATTGCAATGCCCGTCTGTCAAGAACTGCACCGAATATATTCCATCATTTCCTAAATTTCTTGACGTTTTTCCACACCAAATTGTTTCGGAGTCTACTCTACGATTGCCATTTGAGTCGTCTCCACATGAACTGTTACTAGCTTCACGATTCAGAGCATTCTGAACCCGTAGAGCGTACTGTGCAACATGATAACCTTGCTGTTCATCTTCATATATAGGTCTTCCCAAAATACTTTCGGCTTGCTCTTTTCTTCTAACAGTAGCTAACCTATCAAGCCATTCCCATACAATAATTGTAGATCCAATGTAACATGTTGCGTTGAATAACTCACCAACACCCGACAACCAAACATTGGATACATCTGCTATAAACAAGCTTGGCTGCAATAAGACAACCAAAAATGTGAGTACAGTAATGATTATCATTTGGCTTGAATGTAGGCACAACCACTTGTGAATAAAACCATAAACAATAATGATGGAGGCATACGAAACCGCTATTGCAATTCTTATCAAATAAACAAAAGGGGACATAATTTCCCATCTATTTTCTTCTTTTTGTTTTAGATCAGAAAATTGGGGAATTGCCCACAAAACATTGGCAACCACTGCCAAAGTTAAACCCAGATAAAAGACCAGTCTCTTCTCTAGATTTCTTGAAAAAAGTCTGCTTACAATAAGAACTTGAGCAATCTGAAAAAAAAACACAGATATCAAATCCAGAACCGAAAATGTCACATCAGTTATCGAAAGTAATAAAACACGTTTTGCGGAAACTATGCCGTAATTGACATGTTGGTTATGCATCAATCTAAGAGTTCTAATAACAAACACTGTTATGTTAACAGAAGTTAGTATTGATGCCAGTTTCAAAATCCTTGCTACCCTTCGATATCGCCTTCCATTCATTATTATGAATATGGTAACCGTGAGAAATATGGTGATGACAAAATTGGCTGTAAATGCTAGCACAACGGGATAAACGCTATAAGAAAAAGATCCTTCCATGTCGCTTTTTCCTCGTATAAATCGCTTCCAATCATTTATTACCTCTGGTAAATAATGAAACCTTCGATCAGTAACTCTTGTAGATAGATAAACTGGATATCCCTGTTCGCAATAGCTTCTATAATGAAGCGTATCGACATAGGTAACGATGTCCGGTAAAATAGGACCCAGTACAATCCCACTACCTATATTTTGATCCCAACAGCTGGGATATGAATCAGAAAATACTTCAGGTTGTACTCGCCATAACGTTCTGCGGGGCATCCTTATGCGGTTTTAGGTGCTGATCTTTCGCTAGAATACATATATATTTCCTTAAGGCAACAAAGAAAGCCTTTCGCAGAAGTACCAAATCTTCCAATGTGTAATTTGTTAGTATTTCTATGATATAGTTATAAGCCAGTTATTATAACATTTTTTGACGTTAGCACCATGTATCTTGCCAAGGTAATTATTTTCTTTATGATTGACGTCTAAAAATTCAATGAGAGACTAATTTTTCGTCAAAAAACGAAATCCTGCCACCGAAAAACATGCCTTTAATAATAACTACAAAAGCTCGTTAAGATCAGTTGAAGGGTTCTATTCGAAAATAGTCGAGAAAATTATCCAATCATATCTGCAGGCATTGCTCAATTATTCAGAAGGGTTTTGGCTGTTGCTGGCTAAACTCAATGAGAACTATTGAACAATTCAGATTTTCAATGGGAGAAAATAGCAAAGGTCCTGCAAAACTAGATTCCTTGAGTAAGAACGATAATGGATGCCCCAGAAAATCACCATCAACGCCTAACTTTCAAGAGAAGCGATATGCAGGGTACAGCGCAAGCGAACCAATGCTTGGTACCATTGAATTTGACTTTGAAGAGACCCGGAGCGAATTACCATCACTAAATGATGATGAAGGAAGTTATAGCGTACTAGACTTATATGGTGACGAAGTGGAATCTCGCCATGTAGCTAAAAATCAAGACGAGGGTGATGAGGATGCGTTGAGTGATGAAATTTCAGAACATTCAATACATGACGGAGTTTCTTCGCATGTTAAATCCCCGGTTATCACTGACGCACAACACTATGATAGATACGGTTTCAAAAAACAAAATAGTTATATTACAGAAGAAGAATATGACAAATGGTGGGAAGATTATTCTAATTATTGCATACGTCGCAAACACAAATGGAACATATTTTTGGAAAAAAGTGGACTGCCATTGGACAATGATTGTCCAAACCGTTTTCCCCCCAAAAGCGAAAAACTGAAAAGATACGTGAGAAAAGGTATACCAGCTGAATGGAGAGGGAACGCTTGGTGGTATTTTGCTCGAGGTCAGGATAAACTAAATAAGAACAAGGGTGTATACGATAAACTGCTGTCTAAAATGGAAAAACAGGAAGAGCTACAATCAAAGCCATCGCAGGACCTAGATATCATTGAACGAGATCTGAACAGAACATTCCCAGACAATGTTCATTTCCAAAGAGAATCCTTCCAAGATGATGAACCACCGATGATTAAATCACTTCGCCGCGTGCTAGTTGCATTCTCTATTTACAATCCAAAAATTGGTTATTGCCAGTCTATGAATTTTTTAGCAGGGTTGCTTTTATTATTTATGGATGAAGAAAGAGCATTTTGGATGCTAGTTATAATAACCTCGAAGTATCTGCCTGGAGTTCATAATGTCAATTTAGAAGGTGTGAATATAGACCAGGGTGTTTTAATGCTGTGTGTCAAGGAATATTTACCTGAAATCTGGCCCTATATTGAACCCTCAAAACCAAGGAAAAATTCCTACATAGACCGTTTCAGCAATGATCACTTATCTAGCAGCAGTCAAGCTGCCAATTCTGGACGGAATGACTTTTTACACAAATTACCCCCTATTACTTTGTGTACAGCAAGTTGGTTTATGAGCTGCTTTGTTGGGGTTCTACCTATAGAAGGAACATTGAGAATTTGGGACTGTATGTTCTATGAAGAATCACACTTTCTTTTTAAAGCATCGCTAGCCATTCTCAAGCTTAGTGAACAAGAGTTGATGCGCACAAAACCTCACCGTACATTACACCATTATTCGCTAGTAGGTAACGGTCAGTCTAATCGGTATAGCGAATTTGGTCAGGACGAGAATGAAATTGAAGTTTTTCAACTAATACAAACTTTCCCTCGCAAACTTATCAATCCGAATGAACTATTTGATAAAATTATATTCAAGAGGAGGATATCTCTCAACAAGTTGGACCAGGAAGAAATTGATAGATGTAGGAAATATGTTAGCGCACAGCGAACCAAGTTTAAAAATTATAGTGAATTGCTGAGCGATAAAGAGAATACCATGAATGGGCCTGTATCCGATACTGGAGAGCCAAATGTGTCTATCTCAGGTGATTCTGGCTCTAGTTCAAACACAAATGGAAAAATTGCGACTGAGATGGTAAATGAAGCATTATCTTCAGAGGTTTATGGTTTCAAAAAGAGTTTGAGCGGAGTTCATTGGAATAATAGCATTAAGGAAAAAGTTCGTTTAATGAGGAAAAAGAAGGGTAGAGAAGAGTGATAAACAGGGACATAGAGACTCATTGGAAATGTATTGTTAGTATTACAACTCCAAGGGCTATAACGCCAAATGCTGTGCAACCAAGTTTTTATCATGTAATTTACACAGTGTGGCTTGCATATGCACCGTTTGTTTGACAAGGATTTATGTCAGACTAAGGTTTTAATATATATAGCCGTAGGGTTATTTATATATCTCACATTCAGTTCATATAAAATTGCATAACCTAACGAATTCTAAACTAGTTAGTCCAGCTGAACCTGGGTGTCCTGTTGTTTCCAACCTTCCTTCAATCTGGCGATTGCTATTTTAGCTTGCGAAGCTCCTAGTTTTTCATTAAGCAAAGTTTCAATATCTGTCCAAGGAATAGTTATTTCGGACGTTTCTGTTGTAGATACTGGTGCTTCTTGAACCGGTTGCTCCCTCGATTTAGAAACCATCACTGTTAAATTTGCTTGTTCTACATTCAAGTCAGAGAGCAACGCACTATCATGAAGTACTTTACCTTTGAGTAATAACTTGATATTGTCAACAGCTGGCGCTTTTTCATTTGCTACCAAATACTCTTTTACTTGATGGATAGTATCACTGGAAGAAAATCCATGGTTGATGGAAAACTTGGGTGTTTTAACACTTTTTAAGTTGAGGAAAACAGTTCTTGTTATATCAATTGATCTTCTTTTCGACCTTTTAGGATCGTATTTGTATTTCAGAGCAGGTAAAGCTGTTCCTAGTGATTCCACTTGTTGCAATGGTTTCTGGTAATCAGCAGGTAGTACCGGTTCATTCAATGTTGCTACTGTTAAAAATTGAGAAACAAATTTGTGTTCCGGAGTCGTCATGCTCATACTTGATATTAATTTAGAATACACAGGTTTTGAATAATCGTGAAGCTTCTACTTGATTTTTTTGTTTGTCTAACCTCGTTGAGTGGTTTTTCTGTGTTAAGCAAGACATTTAAATTAGTTTATCAACACAGCGTTGATTGACAAATCCAACATCAGAGACTAAAACAAACAGGAGGATGGAGAGCATTACATTACCAGACCAGCAAATCAGTACACTATATAGTGGAACCATATCGAAGTATGGTACAGAACCTCCTGAAGATGGTACAGCATTCAACGAAGATGATGGGCTAGCTACGATAAATGAAGAACTTGAAAGCCAGGCACCTTTGTTTTTCAACTACCACGAGTTCTCAGAAACTTATTACTCCAATCTGTTTGAGATGAACCATCCTACCGAACACTCTGAGAGTCAGAGCATATGTGTGACACACTTTCCGAACGTCTATGTACCAAAAGATTCCCCAGATTTTGTCAAGACTCGAATCGTGAGAATTCCTCGCCGTTTTGAAGAAACTGTATACTACCCGTATTTCAGTACTGATCTACCAGGAAATGAACCAGCAGCAATAGTGAACCACACCGATGGGAAACGGTTCGTCCATCATGGTTACCTAAATGGGCAGTTGTTTGGATACTCATCGGTCAGTCCCCTTTCCAATTACCTTACGCAGGAGCAATTCGAAAACATTGTTGTTCCGATTAACAACTACCTAAAAGATGGATATAGAGTTCATTCATGGAGAAATGTAGTCGATATAATGATGGAACTGGTTACTTTGGGTCTTTGGCAGTATCTGTCGAGATACGTTGTTAGTTGCCCACTACTGGACCTTGAAGATCACGTGAAACAGTTAAATGAATCATCTTTGCTGAAGGATCAAGGTGTGAGAATAATATCTCCAAGAAGATCAGCATATTTATCAGTATGTTTAAATTTGTGAATTGAGTATTCCGATGAATTCAACATTATACTAACATAATTTTCTTTTATCAGTTGGATTTTGAAGTTCCAAAGCCGGTTTAAAAATATAATCAATTAAGATCGAAAAAATTTAATTACTGTCAACACTTGACAGAATCTTAAAAGAAAACAAAATTAATAGATGTGCGACGCTCATTGCAGGTTATATTAGGTAAGTCATACAACCTACAAAACTATGAATGGGATTTTTGCAATAGAAAAGCCTACCGGCATCAGCTCGAATCAATTTTTACAGAAGTTACAAGCGACATTGAATACCAGTCACGTCTTTTCCAAAGATATCCAACGGGCAACTGCACAAAGGATTGCTGAGTACCAACAACAAACAGGACGTAAACCTAGCAAAAGGAAGTTGAGAAATGTATCCAAAATCAAGATGGGACATGGAGGTACTCTGGATCCCCTAGCTTCTGGAGTACTAGTGATTGGTATAGGGTCAGGCACTAAAAAATTATCAGAATATCTATCAGGAACTGTCAAGTTATATGAGACTGAGGCACTATTTGGAGTTGGAACAACTTCAGGCGACGTAGAGGGCGAAATTATCTCCAAGAATTCAGTGAAGCAAATAGACATGGACAAATTAAAAACTGTTGAAGATAAGTTTACAGGATCTCTTAAACAAACACCACCAATCTATGCAGCTTTGAAAATGGACGGAAAACCATTGTACGAATATGCCCGTGAAGGGAAACCGTTACCTAGAGCCATTGAACCTCGTCAAGTCACGATTTATGATTTACAGATTTTACCGGATAGCCTGACAACCAGCCATAGTTATACAATAATAAAAGATTCGCCAGATAATCACACGGACAACCTGAAAAGTTTAAATTCAGGCTTGTTATTCGATACATTGTACTATTCAAAGGAATATTGTGAGAAATCTAAACTTGAAAATGAAAAAGCTGATATTGGAGAGGGCATACCGTTATCAGACGAGGAGTCTCATATGATTGAGACAAAAGGTGATGAATACCGCGCCCCTCTTCTTCATTTGAGGGCCAAAGTTTCTTCTGGTACTTATATCAGATCATTGGTTAGTGATATTGGCAAGGCTATGCAATCATCATGTTATATGGTCAAACTTATTCGTTTGCAACAACAAGACTGGTCTTTAGAAAAAAATAACGTTTTCAAGCTAGAAGATTTTACTGATAAAAAAGAGGCAGTTTGGTCTCGGGTTTTAGAGAAAGTTCTAAGTGAAGGAGCAACTGTTAATGTTCTGGAGGAATTTGTCAAGATCGAGAAAGAACTTGGAGAAGAAAGATCCAATGATGAAAACTCCAATTTTGCGAAAGAGGACAAGAACAATTTGACAGTTGATGATACAAACACAGAAGATGGAGAAAGAGAAACCAAGCGCCAGAAATTAGAGTGAAACTAGAAATTACTAGACACCTATGCATTTCCCTAGTAATCATGATATTTTTTTGATTTTTTCCTGGTATTGAAATCACAACCATTCATTACCTTCAGCATTTACAAATTTATAAATATATATACAAATGCAATAGTATATATTCAAAGATGATAGGCCTATTTTTGATGATTCAAAACCAACTCAGTCGAATTACCAATGAAATTACAAGTTTGCTGCATACTATTCATTTCGAATACGGCATAACTTTTTGAAAATAAGTCTTTGTCATTCTCTGATGGACATGCAAAGCCGAAATCACTAGGACAGTCTCGTACGATGGAATGGCACATGTCAATACATGGGAGAATTTCATAGTAATCATTTAATGGCTTAATGAGTTCGTTGATATACGAATTTCTATTATCAGTCTTTTGCCTAAAAATAAAGTCATCAGATCTGTCTGGAGAACATTTTGGAATAGACACTCCGCAAAGCCAGTTACGATATGATGCTGCACAATGTTCACATGTTCGAAATGGAGAATATCTCGCATCTCCTTCTGCATTACAAGGAATAATTTGTAGCGCTTTGCTGAAGTTGCTGTATAGTGACTGCGCCATTTGATCATATGCATTTGCTAGCGCAGTTTTATTATTCGATGCCAAAGCTGAGGTAGGAACTGAGTAAGCAACACCTTCACAAAAATCTAGCCCAAAGATCAGACTGCATGTGTTGTTTGCCATCGTCGTAAAATATTGTTTTGAGAATAACACACCACCATATGCCGATAGATTACCTCTTTCACCAATTTTCTTGGTCAGGTATGCAGCATAAGTCGTTGAACTGTTTAGACCGGTAATATAAAACTGTTCACTCACTGATCCGTCGAATTTTGACACCGTACTCTCAACATTTAGTCCAGTTCTCTCCAAGCCCAGAATTCGATTATCAGAATCAACGGAAGATACCAGATACGGTCCATTTTTTATAGCACATAAAGAACTGTTGAGATAAGTATCAAATAATAGGGAGTTCTCGTATGAGTATATATAAATATCATAAAGCGAGGTATCAAATATCGTATAATTCCTGTTGGATTTGGCATCCAAACTCACGTTACCAGTTGTGAGTAAGGCCGAATTTTGATCTGTGTCTAAAACTTTTGTCCATGATCTCAAGTCCCACTGGTACACTAAATCATTTTCAGAGATACTTAACCTGTAGTCCCAGGTTTCTGACAAATTGGTAGGTAAAATTTCCTGTGTTGAGATGTTCACTGCTTGCACCATAACATACAGGTTTGAGTATTTTGAAGTTGAATTTGAATCTTTGAATAAAATTGGACTGCTAGCCAGCGCCTGCATATAGCCATTTTCGAAAGATGCATGCTCAGCCTGTGACAGATCATCCACGATGGAGTCGTTGAATGAATAATAAACTCGTAGTTCCTTACCGTCGTTATTTTTTGGCTCAGAACACAGATTTCCACTTAGAAATATAAGAATTTCAAATGTTGGTGCAATACCAAAACCCGATTGGTCTGTATCAATGGAAAAAACGTAGAGTGCCCTATCTCCTGATGTCAGATTTGCAACAATCGGAGTCCATTCGTAGATATTATCTTGATTCAACAGACCTGCCTTATCATTAGTACGAATATTACCACTGAAATCACTACCAATATTTTTTATGGCTGGCGAAATCTCTGTAAATGTACTATTTGCATCATCAGTATATCGATCTAAATTCAGGAAACCAATAGATTGGACAAGCACTCCGAGTAAATTTACAACAAGACATATCAATTTTGAAAATTCAACAATCATGTTTTTATATTGGCCATATTTGGTTCACCTTGACATCGACTGGCTTTCTTATTCAGGTCTCAAATTTTGCCTCTCTTTGAGCTCATTGAAAGGTAGCCATTTCATGCTCTAGCTAATTTACTGCAAGAAAAGGAAGTACGAAATTGAAAACCACATTGGGATGTCGCGCCGAAAAGACAAAAAACAAACCATATTGAGCAATCTCGTATCCAAAGCAAGTTTAAAGAGCGTACAATTTACACAGTGTGCTGATATCTATCTTCCATTCAAACTAGTGGGTTTTAGGTCATATATTTCAGTCATTGCGCATCAGGGCAAATAATTCAGAAGATGACAGATGATAGGAAGAAGCTAGAAAACCTACCCTGGGTTGAAAAGTACAGACCTCAGACGCTCTCTGATGTTTACGGTCAGAAAGAGGTAGTCAACACGATACGAAAATTTCTTGAAGAAGGGAAGCTACCTCACCTGTTATTTTATGGCCCTCCAGGCACAGGAAAAACATCAACAATTGTAGCGCTGGCTCGTGAGATCTACGGTAAAAACTATTCTAATATGGTTTTGGAATTGAATGCGTCGGATGACAGAGGTATTGACGTCGTAAGAAACCAGATCAAGGAATTTGCATCGACCAGACAAATATTCTCAAAAGGTTTTAAGTTGATCATTCTGGATGAGGCCGATGCTATGACCAATGCTGCTCAGAATGCTCTACGGAGAATCATTGAGAGGTATACAAAGAACACACGATTTTGTATATTGGCGAACTATGCCCATAAGCTTACTCCAGCGTTGTTGAGTAGGTGTACGCGTTTTAGGTTTCAGCCACTACCAAATGATGCCATCGAAAACAACATTGCTAACGTTTTGGTACATGAAAACTTGAAGTTGCAAGAAGATGCAAAGGCTGCTTTATTAAAACTTTCTGGGGGAGACATGAGACGTGTGCTGAATGTTTTGCAATCGAGCAAAGCCACGCTTGATGACCCAGCCACGCAGGAGATCACTGCTGAAGTTGTCTATGATTGTTGCGGAGCTCCGCATCCCGAAGACCTCGAGTCCGCTCTAGACTCTATTCTGAAAGACGACTGGTCTACTGCGTCATATACCTTGAACAAAATACGTTCTATTAAAGGCTTGGCCCTGCTCGACTTCATCGAAGGCGTCGTTGAGATTCTCGACAAGTATGAACTGAGAAACGAGGCGACAAGAATTGAACTACTGACGAGACTTGGCGAAATTGAATACTCTTTGTCAAAGGGCGGCAACGATGCAATCCAAGCCAGTGCGGTAATTGGGGCCATCAAGAGCAGCTTCGAACTGGAGGCAATGTGAAAAGAATTTGTAGCTAGGCCAATTGTGTACGTAGTGTGGAGTAACAAAAGAGGTTGCTGTTAAGATACATTTTCGCCATTGCCGAACACTTGGCCTAATCGGATATTAAAATTTTAGAACTAAGTAGCAACATGAGATGAAGCTCCGAGATTCGATTGCCGACTAATCAGAAACTAAATGCGACTGTACTTGAAGCTCAGACCGATCGTTGCCCGAGCTCCACAGAATTGTCGGAACAGTTCTATTTCGGTACTTTGAATTCAATTAATTACCTCCTGCGGTCTGTTAATTGCTTTAGGCAGCGCTTTGTTGACAGTGAGGTTGCACTGAGCTTTCCTGTTATGAAGGGCAAGCCCACTACTGCAGGCGCCAAATTTATTATTGTACATACTGCCTCTATCTAATCTAACTATTTCTGGGATGGTCATTGCGAAAAATCATTTAGATTTCCTAATTCGTAATTTTATACCATAACGGGATAATTAGAATACCATAGCAATTATGCAAATATAATCACCAAAAAGGGAAAAGATGCGAAATATTTAGAAGGACTCTCACGTTTCAAAATCACCAACATTCGCGTCTGGTGTAATTTCCTCCGAGTAACTTTAGCGATTAGGGAAATTTTAAAATAGAAATTTGCAACAATCCTTCTGGAATTACTCACGGGCTCCTCGTACTTCATTGGCATAAAACACTTCTCCTCTGGATACTGCGGACAACGCCGTAGGATGAGGCAGTGTGAGTCGTACACGAAATTTCGTGTAACCGACTTGGCTTGCTGTGACACTTTAACGGATCAGGCAATGATGTGTTTTTAGGCGAGTTTACCTGTTCAGATCACCACATACGCCCAGTATGATCGGTGTATTTGTTGTACATTTGGCGTTTCCACCGGTGCGTAAAATCACCAAAATGTTTCTCTCCAGATATTGACGAGATCAAAGAGCACAGATAGATGAACCGTGCCATCAAGAGAGAGAACATATATAAGAGCAGGCATGTTGGACCTGTTTCAAATGTCAATTACTATTATGCATATGTCTAGTAAACCAAAGACAACTACATATAGGCAAACTCAAGATGTGCGAATACAAGAAGGCTTTGAAGGTTTTGATGAAGTCCCCAGTGACTGACGACATAATCAAGTTCTTAACCAACACAACTCTTAAGGTGCTACCAAAGTGCACCGCACTTCCAACCCCACCGGGATCACCAAGACGGAAGGAACAGGGCAAGGGCGGCAACAAATTGCCTTCCTTGATGTCTTTCATCACCAGATTGGTGAGGTACACCAACGTTTACACGCCTACCCTGCTCACAACTGCATGCTATCTCAACAAGCTAAAAAGAACACTACCAAAGGACGCCATGGGCTTGCCATCCACAATTCACCGCATGTTTTTGGCCTGCCTCATCCTAAGTGCCAAGTACCACAACGACTCCTCGCCCTTGAACCAACACTGGGCGAAGTACACGGACGGACTGTTTTCTGTCGAGGACATCAACTTGATGGAGAGACAGCTGTTGCAATTGCTGGACTGGGACCTGCGCGTCTCCAACGAGGACCTGATCTTGGACTTGAGGTATCTACTCGAGCCAATTGTCCTTGATCTGGAGGTCTCAAAGCAACAGAGACTGAAGATTCAAATGGCAAAGAAGCGCGCTGCAAAGGTTTCTACAATGCAGCTGAACAACAAGATATACGAGCACCAGAGGAATATCAGTGTCAGCTCGAACTTGAGCAGCTCCACTCTGGTCAGTTCGCCGGGCTGCTACTCCAGAAGCTCCAGCACCAGCTCGATCAGCACACTGGACACGGCTGTGGGTGGGAAGAACAACAACAGCACGTTGCTTTCCAAGGCTCCGATATACCCAATTGATATACAGACTTGGGATGTTGAGCAGGTTATGGCTCAGCACGGATTTTAACGGATAAGCACGAAAAGGAGGAGGAAACGCGTCGCCGTACTGGATTACCGCGACCGTGGTTGGGTTACAGGTTACTTTTATAGAATTCAATGTATATGTTTGATACCCTAATAATAAATCATTGAAACTCTTTAGCGATCGCGAGAAGCGGGTAACTTAAAAATTTTTGTATATAAAGCATAGGAACCATCGGCATGAGGAACACAAGCTACCATGCACTCTTAAGAAACAAAGTCACCAGTCCAAAGCAGGAATACACGTCCGAGTGTCTTAGAATTGTGATTTAATAAGGTTATTAAATAGTTCGATTGAAAGTGACGAGAGAAACGCTGTGCACCAGTCTGAATGGATATGTATTTTAGTACTCATATATCCAGTGAAGCATTAAGTATACCCAAATTTCTGATTCAATCGAGCGCGAGCAATTCTAGCAAGACGAGGATCGCGTAATGCCGGTAGGAAGGTTGTGTTTGTATATGTATATCTAGATGGCTGTCGCGGCGGCCAACTAGGCAGAAAACGCCTACTGAAAGCACGTATCAT
This sequence comes from Hagleromyces aurorensis, assembly GCA_030705145.1. Classification (NCBI taxonomy): domain Eukaryota; kingdom Fungi; phylum Ascomycota; class Saccharomycetes; order Saccharomycetales; family Saccharomycetaceae; genus Hagleromyces; species Hagleromyces aurorensis. The sequence goes on along the minus strand of JANIWU010000036.1, from coordinate 9,124 downwards.
AAGAAGTGCAACCGATGGCAACAGCCACGGTTTCTGTTACGTGATACAATAGTTACCCGGTACTGTATAAAGCGTCCACCTCAACTTTCTTGCACCTGCAGCGTGCGTGTTGCAACGCCGCGCTGCTGCTGCTGACCCCCACGCCAACTCGGCATTTCTCCGTCGGCGAAAATGTGAACCCTGGACAGCTCTTTTCCGGGTTTGCAGTTGCCGAAACATGCATGCGGGCCGGTGCCCGCAAGCTACATCAGGGCACTCTGCCAAGGAGCGCTCTGCCTGGAGAGGCGAAGTGATCTGAGCCCTGCTCTTCTGGGGCGCATGCCAGCAGCTCTTTGCAGCATCACGGTATATATTTAGGAGCAAGACGCCCTGACCGCGCCTGACAATACCGTTCAGTTCGCGCACCGCCCTTATCGGCCCCGGGTAAGACCTCTTATGGTGCGCATGGTCTTCGCTTGCGCCCAAAAAAGAAAACATCGGTAAAGTTGGGTTTCGGATTCGTGTAACACCCGTACACACGGCGCTTAAAAACACTATGACAACAAAGGACGTAGAAATGCTGGGCGCAGAATACAATAAGCAGGGAAAACCCGGCCTGAGATGCCCTAACTTAACAGGCGGAAGAGTTTTCCGGTGTTCAGCTCCGCTGTAGGCCTGCGTAGCTTTTAGAGCGGGCCCAATTGACCACAAAAATAACCTCATAAGAGCCCGGAGTCCCTTGTTCAGCGCAATTCTCACTAGCAGGCGTTCAAGCGCTCTATACAATGGCGTGCTTTGGCATCTCATGGACTTGGTTTGAGGCGCCACGGAGATGTATAAAAGGACGTGCTTGTCCCGGCACGATCTTAGCAGCGGCGGTTCCTGATCAAGCAGCGGAGTTCACACACCGAAAAACAAACCACAAGCTACAACACCAGAAAAAATGTCTACCTACGCAGAAGAAGCCGTCGACAAGACCAAGGAAGTCAGCCAAGAAATCGCCGACAAGGCCGAGCAGGTCCAGAAGGACGCTGCCGACAAGACCGAGGAAATCAAGGCGGACTCCGCCAAGAAGACCGAGGATGCCAAGGCCGCTACCGAAACCAAGAAGCAGGAGGCTGCCAAGGCCACCGAGGCCAAGACCGCTGAGACCAAGGGCTTCTTCAAGAAGTTCCAGCACAAGTTGAAGGCCATCTTCGCTTAAGCGCGGCCGCGCGGCCGCGCTGTGCGCACATCCGTGCCAGATGGCTGGCACCGGAGAATTCTGTCAGAACGAGAAATTTCTCCGAAGACGCGCGTGCCAGCTTAGGCCGTGTGTCGTGCCATCGCTCGCCGGTGACGTTCGCAGCTTCTGCGGGCCGGCCTGAGAGCGAGGCGACTGCGGGCCTGGACGAGCTAGAGCCGCGGCCCTTCTACAACGAATATTCTGGCAGCGAAGCGTTCTCTAACCGTATTTTTAATAACTAATAATTAATGTATATCTTCTGATTTTTAAGCGACCGTTAGCCAGTTTCTCTCTCTGCGCGGGCTGGCCCGTGGCCCGCCCACCGCCTCAGACAACGTCGAGTTGCACGAAGTGCGGGTAACCACCGCCTGCTGGTCTCACAACAAAAAATAGATGAACTGTCTAGTCAAGAGATACCAAGTTCCAAGGGCGAACAGGTGGCATAACAACTTACAACCGTGTCTACCGAATATCATGTTTAACGCAGGCATGTCCCAACAGGGCCCCACAGTTGGCGTCCCGCCTACCAACGTGCTACCGGCCATGAACTCACTGAACCAACAGGGCTCGAACGCGACCCCAAACGAGATGGGAGCCTCCAACGCTACACACGCGTTGGACGACCCAAATGTCTATCACTGGATTTGTCAGCTGACGTACGGCCCGCAGAAAGAGCAGGCACTGCTGGAACTCGGCAGAAAACGGGAGCAATTCGATGACCTCGCCATCGTTCTATGGTCATCGTTTGGCGTCATGACGTCGCTTTTGAATGAAATCATATCGGTATACCCTATGTTGCAGCCGCAGATGCTGTCGAACCAGTTATCCAACAGGGTCTGTAATGCACTGGTCCTACTGCAATGCGTGGCGTCCCACCCGGAAACCAGACACTTATTTTTGCAAGCCCATATTCCTTTGTTTCTATTCCCATTTTTGAACACAACGTCTAGACAGAGGACGTTTGAATATTTGAGACTGACCTCTCTGGGGGTGGTTGGCGCTCTAGTCAAGAATGACTCCCAGGAAGTAATAAACTTTTTGCTGAGAACTGATATAATACCCCTGTGCCTCAGAATTATGGAGTCTTCTTCAGAGCTCTCCAAAACAGTGGCTATCTTCATACTGCAGAAAATATTGTTGGACGATATTGGACTTCAATACATTTGTGCAACGCTAGAAAGATTTTACGCTGTAACCAATGTTCTGAGAGACATGGTTGAGCAGCTGACAATACACACCCCACCTGGAAGACTATTAAAGCACATAATCAGATGTTATCTGAGACTGAGTGACAATCTAGAGGCAAGAAATCTTTTGAAAGTTGTCCTGCCTCAGACACTCAGAGACAACACATTTACAGACATCTTAAGAGACGATGTAGGCTCCAAAAGATGCCTGGCACAATTACTTTTAACACTGAACGAGGACACACAAAACGGACCTCAAGGACAGGTACAAAACCAAGCACAGGCTCAAGTTCAGGCTCAAGCCCAGGCTCAAGCCCAGGCCCAGGCCCAGGCCCAAGCACAAGCACAAGCGCAAGCCCAAGCGCAAGCGCAAGCCCAGGCACAGGCACAAGCACAGGCACAGGCACAAGCACAAGCACAAGCACAAGCTCAGGTACAGGCGCAAGCTCAAGCTCAAGCTCAAGCTCAAGCTCAAGCACAAGCACAGCTTCAAGCACAAATGCAGGCACAAATGCAAGCGCAAATGCAAGCTCAAATGCAAGCTCAACTACAAGCGCAGGCCCAAGCCCACGTGCAAGCTCAAGGCCAGGCTCCTATGCACCTTCAAGCCCAGACACAATCTCATATGCATGTACGAGGTCAGGCTCCTACACAATTACATACACGTAACCAAAGCTAATCCAGAATTCATAGACCTTACATATACCTATAATTTTCGTTTTATTTTGCATATTTCTCAGTTAACGTCTCTTCATTTTCGATCTATAATTGTTGATAACCCGGATTTTTACCACATCGTATAATACGGAATATTAAAAAGTTGTTCAAAGGAAGGGAAACAACAAACACGTAACAGGAACCCAACGGCTACTATCGCAGAGGTTACGGCAAGATCTCTAGCGGAGGTGATCTCAATTGAATTTTGGCAGTATTATTAGTCAACTAACGCCAAATTTAGAGGGTTCAGTGGTGCGTCACTTATTCTGCGTATCAGAAATAGTTGAATTTTCTCCCTTCCTTTAAGAGACACTACTTTCGATTCCAGAATGTCAACCCACACTTACAAGAAGTTTGAAAGCTCTGAGTCGGGGGATCTTCCCGACAAAATGACAATCTATCAAGATTGTATGAACGAATTCAATCGGGCCCCTGTCCATGCCAAAAGATGCCGTCTTTTGATATCGAGACTACTGAGACTGCTGGCAGAAGGTGAAACGTTTCCTAAAGTAGAAGCTACAGCTCTTTTTTTCTCTATTTCAAAGTTGTTCCAACATCAAAATGATCCATTGAGACAGATTGTATATGTTGCAATTAAAGAGCTAAGCGGAATCTCTGAGGATGTTTTAATGGCAACGTCCTCCATAATGAAGGACATCCAGAACGGATCTGATCTGGTGAAGCCAAATGCAATTAGGTCCTTGGTAGCTGTTTTAGACGAATCAACTGCATTTTCTGCTGAAAGATTGTTGAAAAGCGCAGTTGTCAGCAGGCACCCAACTATCTCGTCTGCGGCCCTGTGCACTTCTTACCATCTGCTACCAATTTCTGAGGCAACTGTTAAGAGATTTTCCAACGAGACTCAAGAAGCTGTTCTGGACTTGAAAACTTTTCCACATAAGAATTTAGTGGGTGAATATTATCCAAATTCAACCTTCATCACACAGTACCATGCGTTAGGATTATTATATCAATTGAAAAAGACAGATAAAATGGCTCTTTTGAAACTGGTGAGGCAATTTGCAGACAATAATTCACTAAAAAATCAGTTAGCCAAAGTCCATCTTGTCAAGATTGTTAACCAATTGGTCCAAAGAGATCCACAACTTTTCTCAGATTTCCAAGCTTTGTTTAACTCTTGGCTGTTGAATAAGCATGAATCAGTTCAGCTCGAGACAGCAAAATTGGTCACAACCTTTGCTACTGCTAAAAACAAGAATAACTCACGTTATGTTTCATCGGAAATATTTGCTTCTGCAGTGACAACCTTACAGGCACTGCTAACTGTTCCTCGTGTTTCAACAAGATTTGCAGCACTGAGGTTATTGAACAAGATATCGTTAGTTGCACCTGAGAAAATTGTTTTCTGTAACCCAGAATTAGAATCTTTGATAAACGATTCAAACCGCAACATCTCTACATATGCTATTACAACATTGTTGAAAACTGGTACTGCAAAGAACATCTCCTCTCTTATTTCAACAATTACCAAGTTTATTCATGATGTATCTGATGATTTTAAAATAATCATTATTGATGCAGTTAGAGCATTGTCATTAAATTTCCCTCAGGAATGGAAATCAATTTTGAAATTTTTGATTGAAGTATTGAAAAGTGGAGAGGGTGGTTTTAAGTTTAAGAACAACGTCGTTGAAGCACTAATAGACATCGTGTCTTTTGTTCCCCAATCTAAAGAGTTGGCTTTGGAAAACTTATGTGATTTCATTGAAGATTGTGAATACAATGAACTATTGGTCCGTATTCTGCATCTGCTAGGTAAAGAGGGCCCAAATACCTCTACTCCCTCGCTCTATGTGAGACACATTTACAATAGAGTTGTTTTGGAAAATTCAATCATCAGATCAGCCGCAGTTGTAGCACTATCAAAGTTTGCGTTGACTAAAAACGACACTAGCTTACATGCTTCCATTGTGAGCTTGTTACAGAGAATTTCCAATGACAAAGATGATGAGGTAAGAGACAGAGCAATCATTGCTTTGAAGTTTATTGATTCTAGCAGTAAAGATAAAACTTCAGTTGCACAAGAATTCATTCAGTCAAAGTTTGTTTATGATTTGAACGCATTAGAGTCGAACTTGGCCAATTACATGTCCACGAATGAAGATTCGTTTAACACACCTTTCGACGCAAGTCATATTCGTAAGTTTACAGAGGATGAAGCGAAGGCCATTGAGCTGAAGAGAAAACAGGAACATCTAATGAGTGGTGCACTTGAGACTTCAACAGACACAGCCAACGATAGTTCAACCGTTACCGATGAAAATGAGGATTCTGCTACCTACAATGGTCCAAGTTTGGAAGAGCAAGAAGATGATTTACTAAACACTAAGTATATCAATGATTTACTTTCGATCGAGGAGGTTAAGTCGTTTGGTACACTCGTTAACAACTCGAAACCGGTCTCTCTCACAGAAGCCGAGGCCGAGTTTGTTGTACGTGGCATCAAATTCTTATTTAAGGATCACTTAGTTTTCCAGTTCAATATTAAGAACACTTTGACAGATACAATTCTTGATAATGTCAGTGTATCCTGTTCTCCTCAAGGAACTTCCGAAGTGCCCATTGAAGAACTCTTCACAACACCAATTGATAGGTTACTGCCCTCCGAGGAGGCCGCCTGCTATGTTGCATTCACGAAGCCAGGTACAATTGCTACCGAGACATTCATCAACAGTCTGGTGTTTACCACAAAAGATCTAAACCCAGAAACAAATGGCCCATACGATGGCGATGACGGGTTCCAAGATGAATACGAAATTGACCCCATTCTGGTCAGTGCTGGTGACTACGTCAAAAGTTCATTTGTCGGAAATTTCGCAACAACTTTCGACGAACTACCTAATGAGGAAGTTGCAGTTTACAACTTCAAGGAGAACATCTCTCTGCAGGAGGTTATTGACAAATTGGTAATCAACACCAACTGCCTGGCGTTAGAAAACACCCAGTTTGTCCAAAGTGATGCCAGCTCACACACACTGAAACTGTTAGGCAAGAGCGTGCTGAACGGCGCTAAGATAGCATTGATTGTTAAATTGGTGAAGTCGTCGAAGGGTGTCGCAATCAAGGCGCAAGGAAGAAGTGACGATGCTGACCTTTGCGCAGATCTCGTCAACACGTTGATCTGAACAAGGGGTTGCAGGTAGGGACAGTACTACACCTATCAGGATTATGTAGACTTCAATAGAAAACCACACAAAATCACAATTATATGATACATGTATATACTATCACTAGTGATCCAGATATTTATTCATCTGCGATCATGTGACCAATGATGTAGTTAATGCATACTGAGATAAATGAGATGAGATGGCTTCAGTTTAAGCATTCTGTAATGGACAAAAGAGCCTGCTCAGACCGGAAATAGACTTTTCAAAGTTTGAATTTTGGATAAAATCAACCAGTCAAATTCTTAAATCTGTGTGTAACAAGTTGGGAGAATGGAAGAGGATGAAAATCAATTGAAGGAAGAACTCAAGAAGCTGAAGAAGAGCAGATCGCACTTTAAGCCAAAAGCGGCTGTCAGCGATCGTGGGCCTCGTATAACGGCCATATACATTACAGGACTATCTAAAGATACACAGGTGGATGATTTATTAACTCAGTTCAGCAAATACGGGAAACTCAGACGGAATATGGATGGCACTCACAAGTCACGATTGTATCGCACAGAGAGCGGGCTTCTTAAAGGTGATGCGATTGTGCACTACGACCACCCATCAAGTGTTCCTGTAGCAATTGAAATGATGGACAACGCCGATTTCAACGGTTCCACTATCAGTGTTGTAGAAGCCAGTTTTGAGTCCAAACGGCAACTTTCTGACGGAGAAAGTGAGGAGTCTACAAACAAAAAGGTCAAAACGGCGGAATCGAATAATCCTTTGCTAGAGCTTCCAAATGAAACAACTTCAGATGATGATTTTGAAGGCAGAACTGTAATATTGACCAACGTTATAGATCCATCGTCGAATCTATCGGACTCACAGCTTGAAGAGATCGAGGAGGAGATGTTTGAGGGCTGCAGCGAAATTGGCACCCTGGATGGATTCAAGTTTGACCAAAATGACGGCCAGGTGACCGCTGTTTACAAGAATGCAGCAGATGCCCTAAAGTGCTGCAGCACCATGAACAAGCGATTCTTTGATGGGCGGGAACTTGTTGTTACGTTGCGAAGTGAAACGATGGACAGTTCTGGATCAGAATACGCTGCCAATGAGGGGGACGACCTTGTGTAAAAATAGACAGATAATAAGAGGTTTCGTTTCTCTGAGCTTCAGGAAACAAGTTCTTAATTTTACAAATTTTGAGAAGCAAAAAAAATGAGCGGTACGAGAATCGAACCCGTGTCTCAACCTTGGAAGGGTTGAATGATAACCACTACACTAACCGCCCTTGTATATGTTTTTGTGAAATGTTAGAATGGGTTAAGACGGGATGTTCAACGCTACGCAAGAATAACCGCCGTGTCGTCCATGCATAAGAGCCGACGCGCTATATTGGATGAGACTAGTCGACATAACTTGAGGGATTGGGCGGTGAGAAATGAATGACCTGTAGTGTCATTAATTAACAATAGCATCTTATGAGATCCTCTGATATAAGGACATTTATTTTATGAATAAAGTAGAGTTGGATCAAGCTTCAGAAGGAACCAACTTACATAATAACATCTAATTGAGAAGTAATATAGACAATTAAAGATTAGAGTATTAATCATTGTAATACTTCAAGTTCAACCTAATTTTAGTGATACCCCCTATCCAGGCCATTGCAACATCTCAAGAATGCAGAACAGCATTAGCGATTTAAAATACCTTTCAAGTATGATCACCAACCCATATTGAAGTAAATTGCACAGACCCAAATTGGAGAAGCTTCTGTCCCAACGTATATGTGTTCACCGTGCCTTTTAATAGATTGTTTGATTTTACTAACCTTCTATTAAGTTCCCGATGTGAGTTGCATTGATGCGCAACCGTGGTAATATCTCGGAGGAACTGTTGTCAAACTGTAGTCAGAAACTGATTTACTTTGTTTGAATTGTAACAGAATACTGGTTTTGGCCAATGTATATTCCTTGTATTTTATTTTCTGGAGCATGTATGTCACAGTGAAAGGTTGCATTACAGGCACCAACATCAATACACGACCTTTGTTGATGGCCGAAATTTTACTACCACAGGTGCAGCACAACGATCACTATCAAGACTAGGAAGGGTAGGCTTTTAGTGACCGAAAAGACAGGGTATGTTTTTACAGCAGGAGGCGCCATTACAGCAGGAGGCGCCATTGCAGCAAGATACACTGGTTTAAAGAGAATAAAATAATCTACGAGATAGAGTGGCTCATGAAGCGCTAGTTTCTTTCAATACGATAGACAGCGGTCCGAATACAATACAACCGGGCCCGATGGGCTGGCAAAGTAGCGAAACAAGCTCCCGCAGCAGGGACCCTGTCGAGGCAGGGACACCTGGTATCATTGCCACTAAAATAAGCCAGCTACCCCAGCACCCACGGAAATTGACCTTCCGTCCGTCAATTGTCTTTTTAGCCAATTTGTACATTCTTGCTCTGACCGGAGCTGTAAGCCTAATTCGTACATTGTGCAAGCGGTCGCTTGCGGAAAGCATAGCCCAAGATGGCGGGACACGTCTTTCAAATGGGGAAACCGGATCCTCAACCTCTATTTAGGGTATCTCCGCCGATCTTTCTGAAAGGGCCGCCCTGTCGAATATTAGCCTTGGCGAGCAAAAACAACAGCTCCGTTGAGAAACCCGAAAGGGCCCGGAATAAAACTCTACACAGGCAGATGATACTCTGCACCCTACCTGTGAACTATACAGCCACCAACCACTTCGTCAGAACCCTGCTAAAAGCCCCGGCTTCAAATAGCGCGTGCCCGCACCGCATCATGCTCACAAACTGGATTCCACGGTTTTCTGTTGTATGACAGCTGTGTAACGAGCAGTAGGATCAAGAATAATTATTTATTATT